>JAAKBH010000747.1:0-122006 GCA_019776075.1 Amaranthus palmeri
TTTTTTTGTTTTGGGTTTTTTTGTTGACGATGCAGCAGATTTCAACGCGGATTTAAGTAGACATTGTGTTGGATGGAAGAAGAGAAGTATCTTTTGGGATTTGCCGTACTGGAGCACAAATATGATCCGTCACAACCTTGACGTGATGCACATTGAGAAGAACTTCTTTGATAACATTTTCAACACAATAATGTGTGTGCCTGGAAAAACTAAGGATCATCTCAAGGCACGTCAAGATTTAGCCGAGCTCGGGATCCGATCGGAATTGCATCCAGTTGGTTCTACCATCCCAAAGGCTTCATACACAAACAGAGAGCAAATGGCTGTCATTCTGGAGTGGCTTAAAACTCTGAGATTTCCTGATGGGTATGTCTCTAATTTAGCCAGGAACATCGACATGGCTAAACATCAGGTATTCGGGATGAAGAGTCATGATTGTCATGTGTTCATGCACGACTGATTCCTATTGCATTGTCGGGAGTTGCTTGCCAGAAAAAGTGTGGGAAGCTCTTACTGAAATTAGTCTGTACTTTAGAAGTCTTACTTCTCCGAGAATTTCTGCCGCAGATATGTGGAGGTTGGACGAGGAAATTGCAGTTGTGCTCTGTAAGTTAGAGACTATATTTCCTCCAACATTCTTTGACGTCATGGAACATCTGCCTGTTCATCTAGCTTATGAGGCGAGGATTGCTGGCCCGGTACAATATAGGTGGATGTATCCTTTTGAGAGGTAATTACTAATTACACGTCTAAAATATTAGTACTATTTATTTTTCTGATAACTTTTTACATGTCTTAATAATTATTCTTTGGTTTAAATTACAGGTATCTTCGACATTTAAAACTTAATGTCAAAAACAAAGCACATGTTGAAGCCTCGATCTGCAACGCATATCTTAATGAAGAAGCATCATACTTTGTATCGCATTACTTTGGGCCAGATGTTCGATGCAGAGTTAGAGATCTACCTAGAAACGATGATGGATTCTTTAACAACGTCAGACCGGGTGTTTTTGTCCATATTTACACACCCAATCAAATTTTATGGTCGGGGTAAGGCTTTTATGATGGATGAAGCAGATCTCAAAATTGCTCAGACTTATGTTTGCGAAATTGTCCGGAGGTGAATCATTTTTATGATCAATTCGTACATTTAATCACAAAGTACGAGCCTAATCTAAACGCAAGAGCAAGTTGACAATGTGGTCGAAGACCAGTTTGCACTATGTTTTAAAACAGATTGTAAGTACACGTTAAACGTCTTTAATTTGATGTGAAAATTAGTATTTACGTATTTACGTTGAATATTGTTCTTGTATGCAGTCCAGGGACGGGTTTCTAGACGGTGTGGATAATGCGGATATTCTAAAAGACCTGGCCTGAGGGACCTTTGCAGAAGGCACGTCGCTATGATGTTTGTTACGTGAATGGTTATAGATTTCACACAATCTCTCATTCCGCAAAAAAAGAAATCTTCTGAGAACAGCGGGTGTGCGTGAGAAATCTGATGATACAGTCCGGATATGAAGCAGACTTTTACGGAAAAGTTTAGAAGGATATTGTTGACCTCGAGTATCGAGCACTTCCAAATAAACGGGTAGCTTTGTTCAAATGTCATGGTTTGATACAGACTACCACCGGATATGGCCATGGTACGAGAGTCCATCCGCGTTACAAGCTGGTCGACGTTCATATTGGTCGATTTTATAGAAAGTACGATCCGTTTGTCCTAGCCTCTCAAGCTTCCCAAGTTTATTACTTACCTTATCCCAGTTTTAAGGCAAAACATGAAAGACTTGGCGAGCTGTTTGCAAAGTCAGATCAAAGCAATTCGAGGATACTGCTTGCCAACTGGAAGAGAGATCAACCGATTTTGTTGCAAAATGAAGATTGTTTCTGGACCTACAAGTCGCACGTTGCGTGATCCCGCTGGAGAACTTTTACACTTAGACGAAACGGTTTCCCGATGACGAGGAAAATGAAGACACCGACCGACGAAGATCTTGTATTATCTGACGACGATGAGGTCGATGACGATTATGTAACCCAATAATATGGTTTAATAATAATATGTTTATTTCTTATTATTTTTAAATTCAGTTGTAAGTTTGATATATTTTTTTTTTTGAAGAAGTAAGTTTTATATATTTATTTTTCAAAAAAAAAAGTTTTATATATTTAAATATAGTATTTAAGATTTATAATTAATATAATAATAATAATAATAAATAATAAAAATAATAAATAATAATAAAATATAATAATAATAATAATAATAATAATAATAATAATATAATAATAATAATAATAATAATAATAATAATAATAAATAATATAATACTAATAATAATAATAAAAAAAAAAAAAAAAAAACCGTATTATTAGGGCGGTATTTTAGGGGGGTATTTATTAGGGCGGTAGAAATTTATTAGGGCGGTAGAATTTTGAAAAGGTAAAACGCATCGGGAAGGTAAAAGCGCGTTTTACTATACCGACAGAGCACCGACTACATTAGTCGCAAAACAGTCGGTGCACTGAAAAGTTTACCCACTTTCCCACGCATCAGAAAAAGTTACTGCAACAACTTAATTACACCGTTGAAAAAATGCACCGACTACCCTAGCGACTACTTTCTGGTCGCAGGGTGGTCGCTAAATTGAAAAGTTGTTTCAATTTCCTAGGCTTTCTGAAAAAGTTACTGCACCTATTTATTAGGTGGGTAGAAATATCTCACCGACTACCTATCTGGTCGCAGGGTAGTCGGTAATATTTAAATTCAATTTTTTTTTTTTTTAACGTATTTTATTTAGTCGCAGGGTAGTCGCAAATCAGTCGGTAGGTTTTAAATATAAATACCACACTTAACCATTCTTACCGTTCACTTTCTTTCTTTCTCTCTTACTTCACTTTCTTTCTTCCATTCTTTTCTCTATTCCCTTCACGTTTTTTTTCTCTCTTCCATTCTTACCATTTTCAAGGTTTCCGACTAGCATTCTTTTGATTCCGACTACCATTCTTTTGATTCCGACTACTTTCCAAGTTTTTCAAGGATTCAAGGTTAGTTTTTTTTTTAAGGTTTTTTTTTTTTTAAAAAACATGATGTTATGATGTTCATATGTTTTTTTTTTTTTTAAAAAACATGATGTTCATATGTTTATATGATTTTTACTTGATTTTTTTTTTACATGTTTATAATAATAATCTTGTTTTTTACATGTTTATTCATTCGAATGTTTACAATGTTTTTAGGGTTTATTTCGTTTTTTTAATATATAAATGTTCATATGTTGTTTATGTGATTTTTAGGGTTTGATAATCGTTTTATATTAATGTTTATAATATTGTTTAGGGTTCTTTTTTAGGGTTTTTTTTGTTTTTTTGGTTTCGTTTTTTTTTTGATTTTTTAGGGTTTAAGTTGTATTTTTTATTTTTAGGGTTTATGTTGATGACATTTTTTATGGTTTGATAATCTTGTTTTTTTATTCAAATGTTTATGTTGTTTTTTTTTATTTTATGGGGTTATTTATATTTTGTATTTTGGGTTTATGTTGTTTCGAATATATATGTTTATTTTCGAAATATATATGTTTTTTTTGATATACATATATTTTGTTTCGAAATGTTTAAGTTTATTTTTAGGGTTTTCTTTTTTTTTTTCTTAGGTTTTTTCGAAATGTTAATGTTTATTTTTAGGGTTTTGTTTTTGTTTTTTTTTTTTTTATTTTGAGTTTTTTTCGAAATATATATGTTGTTTTTCGAAATGTTTATGTTTATTTTAGGGTTTCGTTTTTTTTTTTCAGAGTTTTTTTCGAAACCTCTATGTTTATTTTTAGGGTTTTGTTTTTGTTTTTTTTTTTTTCTGAGTATTTTTTCGAAATAGATATGTTTTTTTTGAAATGTTTATGTTTATTTTTAGGGTTTTTTTTTTTTTTTTTTTTTCTGAGTTTTTCGTAATATATATGTTTTTCTGAATATATATGTTTTTTTTTTTTTTCGAAATACTTATATTTTTTTTTTCGAAAAATAATTGTTACTTAGATGCCTAGGATGAGAAACCATTTGGGACAACCTATAGACCCCCGAACCGGTCAACCTTACCACCCTGATTTTATACCGGTTCGGCAAGTTGCACGTTCTGACCCTGGCGCTGCACAAAATGCGGAATTGGAAGAGCATTTTGTGCGGTCAGACTTTAGGGCTGCAGTGGGGGCTGTCAATCCCTCTCCGGTGTCATCACGTGCTTCGCCACGTATCAATACACCGGATGATGACACGGCCCAGGGCCCGCCACGGGATAACCCGATCCCTCAGCCGCTGCACCGACCACCACCCCTGCTGTGGAATAGCGAGCAGGGCACGTTTGCCAACGACACTGGCAACCAAATTTCAACGTCCATTCGTAGGACGTTTGAGGCCTACCAAGATCCTGGAGGATACGCTTGGAGGTTCCTATCTAGGGCTGCTATCGATTTCTATTGGCAGCAGTTTCAAGTAAGTCTATTTACTACATTATTTGATTAACTTTAAATTGACTTGTTTGTTTAACTAATATTAATTGTTTTTGTCGTTTCAGCAACAATGGTCTTGGGATCCCTCTCTCACTTCCAAGGTCCGCACGGAGTGGGAGAAAAGGGCCAAGCTCCGGTACAAGGATCTTATGCATCTTCATAGGAGCAACTATGAAGAGGACAATGAATACAAGCCCAGATGGGCCGATAAGGGGGCTTGGGATGAATGGGTAAAGGCCTGGAAAGACCCAGCATACCAGGCCCAGCGGGAGCGAGGGAAGAGGAACCGTCGGCGGGGCAATGAATCGGGTGTCGCAGAAGTCACCCATACCGGCGGCTCCGTGTCTGCCCGCCGGACATTGCGCATCTTGGTATGTTCTTGATTTTTTTCGAATTTTTTATTTTTAACCATTAATTAATTAATTACTTTGTTTAATCATTAACTTTGTTTAACCATTAACTTTGTTTTCACAGGAAAAAGAGCAAAACCGCACACCGTCCTCTTATGAGTTGTTTCTACACACTCATAAGGCGAAAAGAAAGGACGGGTTGCAGTGGATCAACAAAAAGTCTAAGGCTGTAAATGTAAGTGTAATTGTATGTTGTTTTTTAGTAATAATGAATTTTAGTGTAAGTTAGTTTTTGGGTTGTTAGTTTAGCTTTTGGTAAATTAGCTGTTTTAGAATACTTTGGATTTTGAGGAAATGCTGGTTTGATAGCTGTTTTTGTAGTTTAGTTTTTATTTCAGGGTTATTTAAGTTTTGGTTAAGTTAGTTTACATAGGAAACTTTGCCGTCATTTTTATATAATTTTTTGCTTTGTTTAGGACGAGTACTTGCGCCTCTGTGCCGAGCTTCCTGCCGATGCGTCTGAAAAGGATATGAATGACGCCTATTTTCAGGCTGTCAAAAATATCGAATCGGAGGAGCCGACGAAGAAGCCCAATAAGTCTGTGTTTGGGGTTGGTGAAGCCGCAGCGGTCTATTACGCTGATGTTGTGGCGCCAGAGACTCAAACCCAGCCCACTCCTCCCCCCGAGCAATTCACGAATGAGCGGTTGGATGAGCTTCAGCATGCCTTGAGCCAAGTTACGCAAAGCCTCCAATCGAACATTCCGAGGGAGGAGTTTGACCAGCTAGTGGCCGAGCATAAGCGCTTGAGCGAAGAGGTACAACAACTTCTTAGCTTTATGCGCTCGGTTTTTCGCCGAAAGGGGCTTCTCGCAACCTCCTCCTCCCCCCCCGTGATCCTTGTATTTTTATTATTTTTATTTTTTAAGTTTTATATGTAAAAACAATTTGTTGTATATATTAATTCTAAATTTAATATTTTTATTTATGCGTTTACTATTATCTTTTATTGCGTTTATTTATTAAATTGAATCGATAATTTATTTTAATAATAAAATAATAAAAACTGGTCAAATGTGGTCAACGACAATTGACCACATTTGACCAGTTTTTATTATTTTATTATTAAAAAGTACCGACTAGCTTCCGACTCCTACAGTAGTAGGTGATTAGTCGGTAAATTTTTTTTTAGTCAACAGAATATTGACTTCTCCGACCAACTTCCTACCACACCGTCGTCGTTAAGCAGTCGGGTAAAATTTGGCGCTAAAATTTGGTCAACATCTGGTCAAATAAAAGTTTAAATTTTCCGACTAATCTCCTACTATTTTGTAGTCGGAGATGAGTCGACAAATAATTTAAATAATATTTCAAAAAAAAACAATAAATATTTACAAAATCGGTTTTCGGTTGACAGCGACTAGTTTGCTACTAAGACCTAGTCGGTAGTTGCGACTGATTACAGACTACGGACATTGGTCGCAGTTTGCGACTAAATACCTACCACGATCATGTAGTCGCAACCTGCGACTAATTTAACGACCCAGATCATTTACCGACAAAAATATACCGACTAATTGGCTAGAGTCGCAGTGTAGTCGGTATAGCTCTATACCGACCACATACCGACTATATCGCTTAGTCGCAAGTTTGCGTTTTTTTTGTAGTGTTTGATCAAAAAAAAGTTTTTTTGTTTACAAATTTTCATTACCACCCAATATCATCTCTCCAATGGTAATGCATTGGAATGAATTTTATGAAGAAAATGGGATGATTGAAGTTGAACAAGCATGTGCATCAAAGTAGCCAAGAGATTTTAATTAATTACACTAATTTTTCATTTTCATTACCACCATTTATTATCACCTGCCAAACAGGCCTCTTAGAAAATGAAAATTACATTATTAAATAACCTCAATTAAATGGATTATACTTATCATTAGGTGATTTGTCTTGTTATAACCGCTTGTCCTTATTTGATTCAATGTACTTATATGTTATCTCAATGAAAATTATCTATAATATTTAACAACGTTTAATTTAAATGTCGCTACTTTAAATTTCTTAAAGTATATATAGAGGATCTAGTGACATTTTTTAGACTCTTTAGAAGCATGATAAAAAATCACGCTAAAGGTTTTTGCGACATAGAATCTAGTCGCAATTCTCATACTACCACTATAAATTATAGTAACAATTACATATGTCACTAAACATCTAATAAAAGTGTCGCTAAATAACTTTATAGTGGAACTTAAAATAAAAACCAATATTTATTACACTAAAATATAAATCAGTGACATTTTTTTGATGTCACTAAATTCAATGACGAAAAAGGCCAAATTTATTGTAGTGAATATATTCATTATTATGATTAGTGAATGAAATATAATTAATGAGTTTCATATTTTTCAAGCCATACCTAGATTGGGCCCTAGTAATTAACGGAGCTCTGACAAATCAATTTTAGGGTAAATTAATAATAATAATAAAGAAACTCACTTACAAGGTTTCTATGATAAAAGTAATCCGATTTATTGTTATTAACAATCTTCAAAACTTCATAACTCATTACTTGAGTTTATTTTCAGCGATTATACTGAATAGGTAAATTTATTTAAAAATAAATAATAATTAATTATTAGCTGATCGAGCAAAGGCTAATTTATTTTTTATACGTTTCCCGTTAATTCTATTAAAACTATCAAATGTTTTTTGGTATGTCTACCAAACTTCAATTCATTCATGTTGCGTTTGAAAATAAATAATTTATTTTAAATTGTAGATTTCAATTATAAAATCATAAAGATAGAATTTGAGAAAATAAGGTTAAATTTTATCTACTTTTAAAACTAATGTAATAATTATTCTCAAATATAGCATCAAGGAAGATAAGAATATTCATGTTTAGTGTTATTCTTTTTACTTAAATACTCATACCCAATTGTATTATGTTAAGTTGAAAACAATAAATATCAGTAGTAAATATAATAAACGGGGAAAAATATGTAGATTATTGATTTGATCTAGCTTAGCTTTCTTAATGACAATTCAAAAAGAACGACATATACTGTGAAAATAACTATGATCAAATCTCTAGTACTATGTTCGGAAATGATCATTTCATTTGAAAATATGAATTTGACTCAAATTTAATGTTTGGCAAATAAAAAATATTCAAATTTGGATTTGAGTCAAATCCACTATGATTATAAAATTGGTTACATATGAAAATTTAAGAATGATTTCTCAAACCTTGTCATTCTCAAATTCTTAATTAATGAATCAATAATCGAAATCTGCAATTCGAAATCAAATGGACGTTTCCAAACGCAACCTAGGAGTATTTCAAATTAATTATGAGCTCTTTTTCTGCGTTGATATTTATGCTTTCTCATCATATCGAGTGCCTTTGAAGTAATGTACTGTCCTTTCAAATAATTGAAGGGTATATTAGTAAATATCGGTTATCTTTTTATGAGAAGATCTTAGTAAATAACGGTTATTTATAAGGTTAACAAATCACCCTTATGTGGTAGGATCTGATAGAGTGAGAGTTTTGTTATTTTCATTTATCTTTTTTTGTTTTGTTTATTTTATTATTATCATTTTTGTCTTTTTATGGTGATTAACAAATTACGGTTATTGATTAAGAATTTTTGTCTTTTTATTCGGTCACCATTTTTTATAAATTAAAATTTTAATATTATTTTTAACTTATTTTATGTTTTCATTTCTTTAACTTTTCTCCAAAAATATGGTCTCAGCTAAATTCTACATTAAAACAATTTGGTTGAGGAATTTCATTCCAAAAATGCATCGGTGAACATCAATTTTTGAATTCTTTGTTGAATTTTCATTCGTAAATTTTCGGGAGAAAAAAATTAAATAAATAATTCAGAAGTCACACATAAACTAAGAAATTTAAAATGAAAGGAAAATTTCATGTGGTGATCCTGAATTTTTGGTTTCTTTACAAACTTTTTTAAATTCGCATGGTGACTTTGAACTTCTACCTTTTACGTAGTGACCTTGACCCTCCACAAATGTTTTTAATTAAATTAATAAATTTACATTGTTTTGTAAATTCATATGGTAGCACGAGGTTTTAGCGAAAAACGAGTGTTAGCACATTTTTTTTATTATTTTCCTACATGGTAGCAACATGGTTTCAAGTTAATCAAAACTGTAGAAAATTCCGATTAAAACTTGAATATTTTGTTAACTTTTACTTCCTCCATTTTGTAATACTCGCACGCAATAGTTATATATTCCGAGGGAAAATGTTACTGTCAGTAACAACCATAAAATGTATTGTTTTTAAGATCTTTCTTTTTTGATTTTTTATTTTAAAACTTAAAAGAAAAATAAAAACCTCCCAAATCGCAGCCTCACCCTAACTTCACCTATCCATCGAGTGTTGCATTTAGTGCCTAATAATCCTAAGTTTATAACCATTAAGTATTATCAAAATAGTGGGATAATATTTATTAAAATATTAGATCCAAAAAGGAAATGACAAAAGAACAATTAGAAAACCGAGTCAGCAAGAAAAGCCGACTCGGCTTTCTTATCCTTCCTTAGGTCTTTATTTCATTTATTGTTAAATTTTGTGTCAAATGCTCTCATTGCAATTTGAAGGGGACAGATGAGGGATTACGGTTAACTAAAATTGCAGAAAGTGTCTAGGGGTGTACACAAAGTGCTTCAGACGTGGACTGCATATCTGCATGTCAAGTTGGCATATGATGAGTAAATGAGGAAGATAAAGGTTTCTGTCTTGAATAAGAAAGGTCTCCTAAACTTAACAAAACAAGCCATCAACTTGTACGTGAATACCACAACCGTACTCAACGTGCCTATTAAATTCAAATTACATCAACATGGAGAAAGTCCTCCCACGTAAAATGTAAGACTTTTTTGATACTGATATTGAAAGAAACCAACCTATTAACAATTATTTCTAAAGCCTTGCATGGATTGGGTAAACTAAATGCTAAATAATATTTTTTGAAATTTTTCTGTTATTGTTAATAGCGTGGATTTCAAGTAAAAGCTTGCAGTAGTAAATATTTATCCCCGTATTAGTTGCCACTATAAGTGCTTGGGTCCAAAACCCGCAGTCATTAGCGTTTTCTCCACTAGTGGGTGAATTTTTCAGGGAGAAATCAAACTTCTTTACTCTGTAAATTTGCCAAACCCAACATAACATAATTCAAGTATTCTGGGCGAGCCCTAAGATACTTTTTTCTGAAATTTATTATGTCAATAAAAATTACTCCTCAAATAATTCAAGTATGATCTAGACGAGCCTTAAGATACTTTTACCAATCCTTTAAAGTAATTAATTCTCACACATTAATTATCTTTTACCTTATAATTTATTTTTTTTTACCTTGTGTCAAAAAATCAACTTAATTAAAGGTTTATTATGGAAAAGATGAATGACCCATCTTTTACTTTATTCATTTATCTATATCTTCAAGCACTACTAACTTTTAGGAGTTCAATTGTAGTCCTTCTAATTTTTACACTAATATCGAATCAATGGAGTATTCTAGTATAGAAAAGATAAATGTTTCAAATTTTAGTTTTATATGAGACAGGCAGATAAATCAAATATTGATACAACCTGAAATTGACTAGGAACCTAACTAATAACTAGATGGGTATGATTTTAAAAATTTTAAATTGAAATCGAAAATGAGTTGACCAAGAAAAACTGGTCATTCTCGGCTTAAACCCAAATTTGATCCTTTTAACTTATTTTTAATTTCACGTTAGCAGTTTTAATTTCACATCAGTATTTTTAATTTTACATCCGGGACCCTTGTAAAACAAAATTGTTATATATATTTCATAAAAAATTAATGATAAAAATAACTAAAAGTCAATGACTTGTTGGGTTGACATGAACCCTTCTCGAACCCAAAATGTCGCAATCGAGAATCGATACAACCTAAAATCGATCCATTTCAAAATTAAGCCAGCCTAAATGACCTGCCCAAACTTTCAATTTACAAACTGTTTTAAAGGTCTAAAGAGAAGATATTGAACAATTGAGTAGGGTTTCCACTATCAGTACTCCATTAATTCTCTAACCCACTATAAACTCCCTCAAATTCAATTTACTTATCTTGTTTGAGTTGGGCACGCAAATTAAGGATAATAGTCGGGGGATCATCTAAAAGTGGGTATTTGAGGTATTTTAAGTGATTATATTAATTAGGCAAATGATATATAGCCCTTAGGGCTACATATAAGCATTAATGAGAGATAATATTCCCTTTATATTTACTAGGAAAAAAGTATCTCTACATTTATTTATTAAGTTACCTCTTTTTATTAAATGTTTTTAATGTTCCTTGAAAATTGATAAAATGTTTCCCAAAAACAACCTTCCAACTCTCATCCTCCTCCCTTCATCTTCTTTGTAAATTCATCGATTTATAAAACTCATATGCTTGACCATGGTGGTAAAATCAACTTGTATACAATTATTGGTAATTTCATTTTCTTTCTTTAATTTTGTCTTTACTTTTTTTTTTCATTTATTAGTTATCTTGTATTTTTAGCTGCATTTGGATATCAATTTGTAAAAGAACTCTGTGTATTGTCTTTGATTTTACATTTGGGTAGTTTTGTTTTGAT
Source organism: Amaranthus palmeri (assembly GCA_019776075.1). Classification (NCBI taxonomy): domain Eukaryota; kingdom Viridiplantae; phylum Streptophyta; class Magnoliopsida; order Caryophyllales; family Amaranthaceae; genus Amaranthus; species Amaranthus palmeri. The sequence goes on from JAAKBH010000747.1 coordinate 11,510, forward strand.
TCCTTACTTTGGATGCATTCGTTAGTTAGACTTTTGTGTTTAGTTTTTTATTTTTTTAACTTTATTTTTTATCTTAAATTTGGTTTAATGTTGATTTTGCATTTGACTAATTTCATTTTCTGCCTGTAATTACTCTAATTTTTTTTTCATCCTCCTCCATTCTAATGATTGTTTTATTAAATTAAATGATAGCCCAAATCAAAGATGAATGTTTATGTCTTATTATTTGTAAAGTTAGTGATAATGCCATTGTAGAGTGGAAGACATGATCATGAAGCTAAATTTTTGGATTACATGAAGATGAAAATGTATCTATATGAAATTAGAGACATTTCTTATGGAAAATTTGTATTAAACATTATTAATTAAGAAATTAATTACAACTATATTATTAATATTATTACATTTAGTGACTTTTTTATAATTAATGTGTTGATAGGACTATTTAATAAAAAAGAGACTAGCTAGATTCTTTTGAAAAAATCAAAATTACATTAATGAAGAGAATTTACATACTTTTATACTTAGCCCTAAGGGCTACATATATCAAAACCCTATTAATTATTAAGGTGATAATTGGTGTATTTTAAGTAGTGTAAGTGGGGATATTTTAGTCATTACATGTATGAATACAAGGTATTTAAGTAAAAAAATGCAAGAAAACATGACAATTGACAAGTAAATTGAATCAGTGAGAATTTAATAGATAAAAGTTTAAGAATAAAGAGGCACTAACTATAGCCTAGTCAAATATTAATCTTAGTCTAGTTTAATATACTTATGTGTGACCTTTTAGGAGTTTGAAGGTTTAATCACTTTTCAATCTTATTGGTAAATAATATTTCCTCCCATTCAGCCTAAATGTCCTATTTAGTTTTTTACACATGCCGAGATAACATTTTAACCTTTAATATTTCAAATATTCTTAATTAAAAATTATAAAAATTTGATATTAATAATCCTTGTATTGAGACAAATCAAACAAGATCCTACATAACTATATTTTAACTTATAGATTAAGAGCAAAATACAAATTAAAAGTGATGAGTAAATAGTGTTAAAACAAGATATTTAGGCTGAATAAGAGATAATAACGTTTATCCACGTGTAAATAAAAATAAATGACTAAAGTAATGTAAAGAAGAGGTGTATAGTGTATACCTCACTCAAAGATCACAAAATAATGTTTCATTAGTGGAAAAAATTTCATATGCTACATTATATATGCTGCGATTTTTTTAAAGATGCATCATAAAATAAATTGAAAAAAAAAAGAAGGATATTAACGCACTTTCTCTAAAATTATATTACAGTATTACTTCTATCTTTTAATTCTTTGACTCCTATTGCACTTAAAGAGTCAAAATAATAAGATAACAAGCTCTTACCTGCAAATCTTCATTTTTTTTTTCGGTATTCATCTATTAATGTGGAAAAATACTTGATTAAATAAGTAAAATTTGTTAAAGTATATAATATTGTTAGAGTATATAACATATTATGGGGCCTTAACCATCAGCTTAAACTTTTGGTTGAGTTGAATCCTAACAGGATATTAGAAGCAACGTGACAAGTTGTCACGGGGTCGAATCTCATGACCACCCCTCATTTAAGTGGAGTATTTAGCACCAGGTATGAGGAGGGTCTGTGCTGCATCCACCCTTCTAGCCCATAAGGGCTTTCATGAGAGGGAGAGTGTTAGATAGAGGTGTTCAACGGGCCAGATTGGGGCGGGTTGGGTCAAAATTTAAATGGTCCGGGGCGGGGCGAGTCATGTCAAAATATAAACGGGCCGGCGCGGGTTAAGCCCATTTAAATTCAACCCACTTTGACCCTTTTTTAAAAAGTTCATATATAGAATAGGTTTTTTATTGTATTTTATGGCCCGTTGGGTCGACCTACTTATTTATATAATAATATCATTTAAATAAATAAAAAAAAAGTGGTAAAATTTTTTTCCGCAATTAATACTTATAATTATCCGACCCGACCCGACCCTTTACACCAAGGCCCGTTAATGACCCGCCCCATTATTGACACGACCCGCTAATGACCCGTCAAAATATGACCCTTGACCCGTTGGGTCGACCCGCCCCATTGAACACCTTTAGTGTTAGAGTATATAACATATACTATATACTGGGCCTCAACAAACTTAACCAAAAGCTTAAGTTGATGGTTGTGGAAAAAACTGCCAATAATTTGGCAAAAAAAAAGTTATTCTTTTAACTGCGCGAGGACGATATTGTATTATTGTTTTACTTACCTATATCAACTTCTTGCTTTTATATTAACTTTATTTTCTACAAGGTGATACTTTGCTATCATACATTCTATTTACTTTAATGTATAATAGCATAAAACAGTTTGATTATAAGTATGATATTTGTCTTTTTTTTATTGGACGCTATTAATGAAATTTGACTAATTGATTTTTTTTTTTGGATTACCAAATTTATAAATTTGCACTTTTAAAAAATTTATACATTGATGAATGCAACAAATTCCAATTACACTGTTATATATAAATCGTTTTTTAAAAAATTATACTAGGAAATATATGATGTACTATGTAGATAACTTTATATTGTCTGGTAAATTATCGGAATTACGTGTAAAAAAGTATACTGCGAAATGTATGTACTATATGGAAAATTATACTGCATAATAAATTACATTTATTTCAATTATATTGCAATTAATTAGGAAATTTCTGGAACTACATAATTGCCCTATTTTTTCCAGCAATTGTACTTTAAAACTGAAACGACATAAAATTCATTTAATAGATTTTTAAAATCAATCATTTACATTGTTGGACCACTATAATTACAATTTTGATATTTAGGAAAATGTCGAGAATGTTGAATCGGATGGCAATTTGGCAAAAAATAAATTTATTCAAAAAAGTAGCCAATTGTAATCAGTCTATATGCAGTCAGACTATCTCAGCTAATAAATATAGTGTAATAAAAATCAATCAACAAAAAACATTGTCTGATTTTTGATTATAGGTAAAAATGACGTTAAATTTCTTTTTCGGATTTTATGTTGGGAAATAGGCGAATCTATTTGTTTCAACCGGATTTTGAAAAAAATTGTTATGATCGGTAAAAATGACGTCAAATATCTTTTATTTTATTTTGTTAATTTATATTTTTAATTCTAAATTATTAAAAATACGTTCCGTTAAGTGGTAGTCATTTGCAGAGAAATATATTAGATTATGTAGTTTTTTGCAAAAAAAAATGCATAAGATAACTTTTTGCAAATAGACCTATAGATTAGATAGTTTCTTATAATTTTCCTTTTTACAATAATAACATATATTTTTTAAATTTTATTCACTAATATATTCTTTCTTTTCAACTCATCTATGTATTTAGTCGATCTATTCAATTGAAACATAGTTACATTAGACTTTTACTTTTGGATAAACACTAAGCAAGGTAGCTTATCCAAATCTATTTAATTCTTTGGGACATATAAAACGGTATATCTCTCCTGTTTACCCTACGAATTTACGATAAAAATTATAGGCAACATGTTGAAAATTTTTTAGTTGTTATATCACATTAAAACTAGACTAATAATTTAGCAATGTCCATCAATACTAGTGGGTCCATAACACCATTTTTTCTATATAAATAAACTAGCTCTTAACGTAGTAAATATAAGAACCCATCCATACTTCTAAAAGTAAATACTTTTACAAAAATTTAAAGTATTGTTTCTAAGTGTCACACTAATTTTTTTTTCTTCCTAACAAATGTGGCAATTTCAAATTACGATTCTCTTCTTTATATTCCTTATTCTATATCGCTACTTATTTCGCTACAAAAAGAAATTCCCAACAAATTGGCCTCTTATAGGTATGCTTCCTGCACTCATAAAAAATATTTATAGAATTCACGAAGCTCTTATTAATAATTTAGAATTAGGTGATTTAACCTTTCTTTTTAAGGGTCCATGGTTCACAAACATGGACATCCTAGCCACGGCAAATCCAGCTAATGTTCACCACATAATGACCAAGAATTTTGCGAATTATCCCAAAGGCGACAAGTTAAAAGACATACTTGATGCCCTCGGAGATGGGATTTTCAACACAGACTTTAAGGTGTGGGAATATCATCGTAAACTTGCTAAATCTTTCCTTGGTCACGCTAATTTCAATCAATTTTTGGTCAAAAAAACATGGGAAAAGGTGGATAATGGACTTATCCCACTCCTTGACCATGCTTCTAACAATGGTATAGAAATTGACTTGCAAGATTTATTTGCAAGGTTTACTTTTGATACTATATGCACCATAATCATGGACCATGATCCCATGTCTCTTTCAAGTAATTTGCCTAGGGTTTCCTCTTCAAAAGCCTTGGATGACATTGAGGAGGTGTTTTTCTATCGCCATGTATTCCCTACATGTGTTTGGAAGTTCCAAAGATGGTTAAATATAGGAGGAGAGAAAAGGTATAAAAAAGCTTGTCAAATCCTTGATAGTTTCATCTATAAATACATAAATATAAAAAAAGAACAAATGGGTAATGAGAAACTTTCTCAACAAAAGGAAGATAATAAGGTAAGTATTGATTTATTATCATTATATGCACAAAAAAACGAAAATTTCAATGATAAATTTATAAGAGATACAATTTTAAATATTTTGATAGCAGGACGAGATACAACAAGTGTTACGTTATCTTGGTTCTTTTACCTTCTCTTAAAAAACCCAAAAACTGCTTCTAAGATAAAACGGGAAGTAAATAGTGTAATTTTAAAAAGTAACAACTTTAAAGAAGTGAGTTCGAAGCTAGTTTATCTCCACGGTGCATTATGTGAAACATTACGATTATACCCTCCTGTGGTGTTCCAAGCGAAGTCCCCAATAAAACCAGATATCCTACCAAGTGGCCACCATGTAAATCCAAACATGCAAATTGTATTTGACATGTACGCAATGGGAAGGATGAAATCAATATGGGGAGATGACTGTAATGAATTTAAACCGGAGAGATGGATAACGGAAAAAGGAAAGATAAAGCATGAGCCTTCATACAAGTTTTTGGCATTCAACGCAGGGCCAAGGACTTGTCTAGGTAAAGATATGGCCTTCACCCAAATGAAAATAATTGCAGCCACCATTATTCAAAACTATGTCATAGAAGCTGTGGAAGGACATCACGTCGTTCCCAGTCTCTCTATTATTCTTCACATGAAATACGGTTTTAAGGTTAGAATATATCGTTGCTCATGATTAATTATTATTATTTTTTTTAATTTTTATTTCATTTAATGATATAATGCGTGCGTATTATATGTTTTTTTTTATTGTACGTACTATTTGTATTTCAACAAGCTATAATAATGAGACATTGTAATAAGTTATATTATTGTACTGTTGTAGTTAATGTTAACTTATTTATATACTCCCTCGGTTTTCTAATGAAATTCTCAAAATGAATGTTCACGGAAATCAAGAAAAATAGAATAGTTTAGATAGTGGATAAATTGTTTAAGTGAATAATAAATTCGATTGGAGAAAAGTAGGGACCACAAGCATTAAAAATATATTAAAAGAAACACTACAATATAATTTGTTTTTAATGTGATATATTTAGTGACATTTAATTTAAATGTCATTATTTCAATTTTCTTATAGTGTATATAGAGAATTTAGTGACATTTATTAGATCATTTAGCAGTATATTAAAAAGTCACACTAAAGCTTTTAGCGACATAGGATCTAGTGATATTTCTCACAAATGCCACTATAGATTATAGTGACAATTACATATGCCAATAATTACCAAATTAAGTGTCGCTAAATCACTTTATAGTGAAACTTAAAATAAAAACCAATAATTATTACACTAAAAATATGAATCAGTGGCATTTTTTTAATGTCACTAAGTCTAATGTCGTAAAAAGCTAAATTTGTTGTAGTGAAAGTTAGTGGAAAAAATATAGGAACCACAACCAATAAAAAATTAGTTTTTATAAAATTAGTGGAAAACATGTGAAAACCACAAGAAATATTAAAATGAGAACGACAAGAAATATTAAAATGTTAAATTAAAGTTAGTGCGTGGAGGATATGTGGGGCTCATAAACATTATAAAAATATTAAAGTGAGTATGAATAGCGTTAATTTTGTCCAAAATTTATGACATAAATGAAAAAATTGTCTATGAGAACAACAAATGAAACACCAAAAATGGCATATGGGAACTTCTTTAAGGAACCAAGAGAGTATATTATATTGTAATTATTGGTTTTGTCCGTTTTTGTTTGCATGAACAATTACTTTTTCAATTTTTTCTTTTTTCATTATATATTTCTACTATTACAGTATGTTATTGGTATACTGCTTTAAGAGTTAAAATTCAAATTTTATGAATTATACAGTCATCATATCTTTCAAGAAACAAATCAAATCAAAAAAATATAGAAAGCAATAAATTAGATTCAAATAAACAATAAAGAAAATTACACCAAGAATTTTATGTGATTCACTATTAATGAGATAGCTACATCCTTAAGGCACCGAGAATCAAACATTCATTATAAATTGTGAGATTACAAGATGAATTATTAGAAACCCTAATATTTGCTCTATTTGCTTTTTCTCTCTTTGTGTTTAGAAGCCGCTCTTGGGAGTATCATCATCATACCCAATATTTTTCGCACGTAGGATACTATGATCAGGGTCTGGAGAGGCATAAGCGGATCTATGATGAAACTTAGGGTAGCATGTGCTACCCTTCAAAATTAGAAAATTATTTTTTCAGTTTTTGAGTCTTCCATTGATAGGGCTAACTATGCTTAGCTTGTATCTCTTGAGGTTGAAGATGAATTTTTGAGGTTGATGAACTCTCTTTTTCCTTACTTTGTTGGAGTACAGCTGAGCATAGTACTATTATTACTTGGCCTTATTTTGTTAATTGAGCCTCATTTTTAGGTTTTAATTGTTGATTTTTATTGGGCATTAATACCTAGGGCCAATAGCCTAATACAACTATGAGTTAAGATAAAAGTAGAATTTAAAAAGGTTGTCTCCATTTTATAAAAAATAATATGTTAAGTGTATAATATTTCTCAAATTTAAATGAGACGGTCTTTTATTTTTGTTGGACTAATTTATGTATATTTAGTATAATTAAAAAGTGATCACTTTCTTTGCCAAAAAAAAAAAAAAAAAGTGATCACTTACAGGTTCAAACTTAATTAAAAAGGACTAGTTATAAGGGTTTATATTATGGTGAGACGATCTCAAACGAGATGAGTTGATATTATTTTTGGATATTTTAATATGAATGTTAAATGCTTCTTTATTTTAAGAGAATTTTTAAAATATTAAATAACTCAATCCTAGTTATACATAAGTTAATTTTACACATGTTTATTTCTATTTTATAATAGTCATACTCATAGTCATAGTCCTCAATCCAGTAATCATGATCAAAAGTCGAGGTCTATTGGGGAATGACAAAGAGGTACTTTTTACATTTTACACTACTTTGTTTTTTTCTTTTACTCCATGTAAATTTTAATTTTAAAATTGAAAAAATTATCTAGAATAATCCAAACTATTCACGATTTTCCTACAATAATCTCACCTATTGATTAACCGTGAATAATCCCAACTTTTTGAGGGGCATTTTCCTAGAGTAAACCCGATGACCGGATGACTTGCTATAGCAAGTTTTATTTTAAAAAAAAAGATAAATTAAAATAAAAAGTCGAAAAAAATGTTAAAAAATAATATTCATATAAAATTTATGAGTTTTTGTATTATTTAGAATTCTTTATGTAGATTTTCAAAAATATTTTATAATTTTAAATTAATATTTAATCCTATCTTTGAAGACTCTTCTTGAGCCGAATGACTCTTTTGACCGCCCTCTCCTTATGGGTATGAGACGCCGTCGAGCTTCCTTCCCCAGACCTAACCATAGATTTATCTATGTTCGGGAATATTGGGTATGATGATGATGAAATTAATATTTAATTTATTTTTTTGGTGAATTACCTACTGTAGCAGGTCATCGGGTTACCCAAGTTTACTAACGGTATATACCCCTCAAAAGTTGTGATTATTCATGGTTAATCAATAGATGAGATTATTGTAGGAAAATCAAGAATAGTTTGGATTATTCTAGATAATTTTTCCTTTAAAGTTTCATCATTTAAATTAAATTAAGGTTCCTAATAATATAAGCGAACTTGAAAATTAATTTACTAAGAGAAACAAAGAATTACTTATTTGTATGTTTAAGTAAAGGAGCTTTCATTCTTGATCATATAAAGAAATTCCTTCCACTCGCTAAATTTTATCTACATAATTTTCCACACGAAATATGGATTTTCTTTTAATGAAAAATTCATTTATAATAGGAAAAATTACCCAGAATAATCCCAACTATCTTCGATTTTCCTACAATAATCTCAACTATCAATTAACCATGAATAATCCCATCTATTGTATCAGTTTTATCGGAGTGATGTTGGATGACTTGTGACCGGCTCCTTATATTTAATTTAATTTTCTTTTTTTTTCTTCTTTTTTTTTGTTTTCTTTTTTTAAAATATTTTAAAAATTTTCCAACTTTGCCATTCATTTTCCTAACTTTGTCCTTTTCATTTCCAATTTGGGTCCTTTTCATTCAAATTTCCAGTAACTTTGTCCATTTCATTTCCAATTTGGGTTTTTCAACAAAGTATCCATCGCAGGTAGGGATGACAATGGGTATTGGACCCGACCCGGATCCGTGGATCCGTATCCGTTTTCACGGATCTGGGTCCTGAAATTTTGGACCCGTCGGGTCCGGATCCGTTTATAATTCGCGGGTCCGGGTCCGGGTCCGGATCTCGACAAAATGCCCGGACCCGGATCCGTGGATCCAAAAGACCCGTTTTATTTTTATATACATCAAATATACTAGAGTCATGAAATGCTCCAGCAACATTTAATTCAACAAAGCATATGTACCATATGAATGACTTTTTCATTGCTCTTAACTATATGTAAATCAATCAAAACAACACTACTCAAAGTGAAGGTGGGTAATTTTCTCAATTCAAGGATAGGCAACATTTTTATGCGAAAACAATTTTTCAAACATTAGGATAAATACACTAATAGCAATTCAACATAGTTTCACATGGATTATTACAAGCCAAATTCTAGAAGAAAAAAAAGTTCAGTAAAGATGGAGCAAGAGAAATTAATAGCAAGTACATCATAAATTTTATCATATCTTACTGCAACTTGAAGGTCAATATATGGTTTTACTATGTCATCTATATTTATGCTAACCATTAACCCAATTAGTAAGCTTTACTGTACAAAAGATCCTTAAGCAGTGGCATTTGTTACAGTTCACAAAACAAACTTGAGATAATCATTAGTCAATGAATATACCTTTGTTACACTCTCAACAACATCCAATATTACCAAAAAAAAAACAAAAAATACGTTAGACCCGTTTTGGACCCGGATCCGGTACTGGATCCGCAGTATCCACGGATCCGGATATGGGTCTTGAAAATCTAGACCCGCGGATCCGGGTCCGGATCTGGGTCCTGCTCTTGGAAACGGATCTGGATCCGGGTCCACCTGGACCCGATCCAGATCCGATCCGTTGCCATCCCTAATCGCAGGTTCAATTCTTCAACAATTGGGATCCTTTCTTCAACAAAGTTGGTCTTATTGCATGTTCACTGTTTTGAGCTGGTTTATTGTTGTTTTGTGCTAATTTATTGCTACTGTTTTGCTACTTTATTGCTGTGGGAATTGAGTAGCTACTGTTTTCATGCTTTGCTATTTTGCTAATAAATCACAGCATATTAAGAGAAGCAATTGACCTTTTTGATGTTGAAGATTGAGATGTGGTTATGCTCTTCATGTTCACAATAAATCAAAATAATAAGAGAAGATTAAAACTTTTTTTTTGAAATCAATGGAGCTTGGTATGTGTTTTAATGGAGGAGAGAAGTATTAGATGGAGATGAAGATGTTGGGTTATAAGGAGATGAAGATGCTGGGGTTCTATTTGTTGGGACAAAACAATGGTGAATACCATTACAAACAACCAAGATCGATTATGTTGAATTAGAAGAACAAATTAAAAGACAAGATTAGAGAATACCTGATTCCATAGCACGGTAGACAATCTTGAAATAGAAGAGAGAGTATGGATCTTCTAGATTAACAAGTATTTCCCTCAAGTGAAGACCCTTAATGTTATCACTCTTAATTCTCTCTGATAATGGGATGTCAGGAGAAAAGGAAATATATGTAACTTAGGGACCATAACTTTTATATATATATAATAACCTATGACTAGTATTCAGCCCATCATTGAACCCAGTCATAAATGAGTCTCTACACATTTAAGGCCCACAACCTATTGATACATTTAGGCCCAAACCTTTTAACTTTAATTAGATCACTTTAAATTGGGCCTAAAGACAGTCTTAATTAATTATAATGACATATAAATATTTACATATAAGCCCAATATTGGACTTTGGTCCAACAATCTCCCACTTGGGCTATATGTAAAAATTGTATAAACTTGTATCATTATAAAACCAAATTTGAGCTCAACCATACTGTCAAAACTGTAATGTATCAGAAACCAATCTCGTCCATCAATTATATTAGCATAGACCAAAGTTGTCTTTGTTACATCTTTTCGTAACTAGACCTTCAATGATCATAATACCAACACAAAAGAATGACATAGATCATGAAGTGGATGTGTAGCATGGAAACAACATGCAATGTGATCTTAACATGTCCGTATCCAACTGGTCCACATTAATAGTGAGATCAAACTATTACCATAACACAATCAGAGTATAAAACCAAACTTTAACATAACTTAATTTCTGCAGAAAACTTTATAACTAAAATGTCAACATATGTTCAATAAACTAAATTTACAAACTCCCACTAAAAACTGAACATCTTATATAGATGAAACAACACCCATATGAGCCACATGCTCAAGAAACCGCATGGATGGTAATGCTTTGGTAAGCGGATCCGCAATCATAGAGTTTGTACCAATATGTTTAACTGACAATTCTTTATGTTGAACCCTTTCTTTTACAACCAAGAATTTGAGAGCCACAAACTTTGACTTCCTCGAACTCTTATTGTTGTTAGAAAATTTCACAGCGGAGTCGTTGTCACAATATAACTTAAGTGGTCTATGAATAGAATCCACTACACGCAGTCCCGTGACAAAATTTCGCATCCATATCCCATGATTCGATGCCTCATAGCATGCAATGAATTCTGCTGCCATAGTGGAAGATGCCGTAATGGATTGTTTAACACTCCTCCATGAAACAGCACCTCCAGCCAACATATAAACATAACCAGAAGTGGATTTCATTGTATCAATGCATCCAGCAAAATCGGAGTCAGCATACCCAATGATCTCAAGATTATCTGACCTCCTATACGTGAGCATGTATTTCTTTGTCCTGTGTAAATACCGTAAGACCCTTTTGACTGCTCTCCAATGTTCTAATCCTGGATTGCTTAAATAACGTCCCAACATCCCTGTTATGTATGCAATATCTGGACGAGTGCAGACTTGAGCATACATTAAACTCCCTACTGCTGAAGCATAAGGAATATTTTCCATTTCCTTTTTCTCAAATTCATTCTTGGGGCACTGATCAAGGCTGAATTTGTATCCTTTGGCCACAGGGGTATCTCCTGGTTTGCAGTTTTGCATGCCATACCTTTTCAACACATTTTCGATATAACTCTCTTGTGATAACCCAAGAATACCTCGAGAACGATCTCGATGTATTTTAATACCTAATACAGCGGTTATTTTAATTGATCATCAATGCCGATATTATGAAATCTTGATATTCCAATTAAACAAGAAATTGTCCTAAAAACTCAACATAAGAAGCGACTGATACCACTTGTTGGGACAAAACAATGGTGAATACCATTACAAACAACCAAGATCGATTATGTTGAATTAGAAGAACAAATTAAAAGACAAGATTAGAGAATACCTGATTCCATAGCACGGTAGACAATCTTGAAATAGAAGAGAGAGTATGGATCTTCTAGATTAACAAGTATTTCCCTCAAGTGAAGACCCTTAATGTTATCACTCTTAATTCTCTCTGATAATGGGATGTCAGGAGAAAAGGAAATATATGTAACCTAGGGACCATAACTTCTATATATATATAATAACCTATGACTAGTATTCAGCCCATCATTGAACCCAGTCATAAATGAGTCTCTACACATTTAAGGCCCGCAACCTATTGATACATTTAGGCCCAAACCTTTTAACTTTAATTAGATCACTTTAAATTGGGCCTAAAGACAGTCTTAATTAATTATAATGACATATAAATATTTACATATAAGCCCAATATTGGACTTTGGTCCAACACTATTATGATAGCAACCGGTTGAATAGGTGAAAAATGATTTAACAACACTCCGGAAAAATCGAAACAATAGATGTGATTATTCATGGTTAATTGATAGTTGGGATTATTGTAGGAAAATCAAAGATAGTTGGGATTATTCTGGGTAATTTTTCCTTTATAATATGAAAAATGACGAGTGAATTTTAGATGCAATTGTAAGGTTCTGTAAAATGATAATTCAAAATAAAATTGTAGTAATTTTATATTTAGATTATTATTTTATTATTTTAGAATTGTTAAACATAAAGTGGCCCGATTATTTTTTAAATAAACAGCGTCAATATTTTGTATATTGTTGGTATTATCTATTTTTTTGGACGCGTTTTGCTGTCTAAAATAGGTTTCTTTTAGACGCTTTTTTCCGTTACAAGACTTTTGCCGCCATACTTTTCATATGTTATTAACTCATTTGTGACAGAGAAAAGTGTCAAAAAAGTGGATTTATGCATTTTAAAAGCGTCTAAAATAGTTGAATTTTAGACACTTTAATGCGTCTAAAATATTTGTGTTTTTTTATACACTTTAAAGCGTCTAAAAAATTTGTATTTTAGACATATTAAAGGGTCAAAAACACTAAAAATCTAACCATAATAGTTTCGATTTGTGACATCCAAAAGCGTCTAAAATCCCTTAACCTAGTTGCTTAGTGAATTTCATTGGGTACTTTTCCATTAAAAGTCAATGAACAAATTTTCACATCATGCTTATGGCATATAATTTTTTACTCATCAACTAAAAATATATACTTAAAATAAAAAGTAATTCACAATTAATTTCCATATGTATATACTTCCTCCGTTCCGAAATACTCGCTACATTTCATTTTTGTGCACTATTCATTGTTCAAGTTTATTTTACATATTACGACTAATGTGTAAGTAAAAATATAGTCAAGTGGGATCTTGTTTGAATCGTCTAATCGCATACTTTCATAATATTAAATTTTTATAATTTTTAGATAAGTGTATTTTAAGATATTAATGATTAAAATTGTGCATTGGATTGCGTAAAAAAGTGAAATGTAGCAAGTATTATGGAACGGAGGAAGTATAATGCAAATTACCATAGACAATATATATGCTCAAATATCAAAATATCTATATCCATTACAACAAATTTAAAAGGGTATACAACATAGTTTGTATTGAGGTTTTCTTGACAATATAAGAAGCTCAATAGTAATCTAAGGAAGTAATCCACAAGTTTGCTTCTTCATTCCAAGTTAAGTCTACTAAATGAAAAGTTGAAACCTGCAAAAAAAAAATTAGGGTTGATGATTACTTTATTTTTTAAAACAAGAACGGTATAAAGAAACAAGTTAATAGTTATGATCATTAACACACTAAACCCCTTATTATAAAAATTTAACATTTTTAGAAAAATAGAGAAAATTTTGTACAAATTTCGACAGAGTTTCATTTGTATAATAAACATTGCAAAATTTTCAAAATCACCTGCAAACAATAAAATAGCAAATGCAAACCCAACCATCAACAAATTCCAACAATCAAAGCATACGACAAAGACATCAAACCTCAAAAGGTGGCACGAGATTGCATTCCATCTTCCAGCAAACCAGGTATGTGGCACGAGATGTTGTTGCACCTCCTGCCATATCATGTACCAAAGCATACAATTCTACAGATGAAAACTTGATTGTTTGTATCAATAATTCAATACAAACTTATTCCTCCAATCTCCTTTTTAAGAAATAGCCTGTAAATCTCTCACCTTATGCATCCACGTCTCACCACGTTGCCGCAACAACCATGGCTCATCTCCAGGGCTACTAAGCATTATATTGTTTGATTACCAGCATAATATAAAAGTTGTAATTAGGTAGTACATCACAACATCAAACAGCTAGAATATTAGCATAATCTTTCCATTAAATTCAATTAACTTAAAGCAGCAGCTTAATAAGCTTATCAGCTTCAGGCATATAATCCTTAACAGCATCATCACCACACAAACGTAGGAATAGAGAAAAGCTAACGTCTAAGTTTAATGATAATGTATTCTGTTCATCTGTCGTTTTAATTAAAAAGAAGAATTTAGATGTCAGAGAATTTATACCTTATTACCAACATAAGCAGCTCAGAATGAAGCGTCGATAGCTGGATCCGATGGGAGAATGGACGAACCAGATTGAAAGGCCTCATCGATGTAGTCTAAAATGATGAGGTGTGAACAAGAATAGCTAGCACAGGGATCTAATTGCTTGTTAGTTGAATGAATTAATATTCCATCACAAACAAAACCAATAATTAATTAATTGCATATATAATCATGTTTAAAGATACAAAATGCAAGCATTATTGATGAAGAACAACATACTCATAATTCATGCAAGACTTGCCGTCGAAAACTTACCACTAGTTCATGTTGCATATCATATGACTTATACATACCTCCACCGTTGTTTCATTTACTTGCTCTTCATTGGCTTGTCGGATATCTTTCACTGCATCGCCAAATTTCTCCTTTAATACTCGTTGAATACCACATTTTTATGGTGGTTGTTGAGCTCGAGCAACTCTCTCATGCTCCTATCATGCAATATGAATTAATTAACTCGAGAAACAAAGTGACACCCGTAATATTCCGTATATCATAGACTAAACTACCACATTACTACTATGTTTTAGATATCCCCAAGAGAAAATAAGTACTCTTCAGTCTTGATTCCTTCAATTCTATCTCCTTCCAACAATTCTTTTCATTTCAGAAACTATTCGAGAACCGTGGCTTCAGATACGACTATGAGATATATTTGTCTCAGAAGAAACAGTAAAATTAATACATATCATGTAGATATCTACATTATGAAGGTTTCAGAAAAGCTATGATTTTTAAATTTGTAGTAACCATAGGCCTGAACATGGTGATCAAACAAAACTGAACAACTGATACCAAGTAGTTTTTGCAAATTATAACATACGTTATATATATATATATATATATATATATATATATATATATATATATATATATATATATATATATATAATATATATATATATATATATATATATATATATATATAATATATATAATTATATCTATATCTTATTGTACTATAGATATATATATATATCTCTATAGATCTATATATATCGTATATATATATATTATACCCTATTCTATATTATATTATATCTATATATATATATCTATATAATATACATATATATATATATATGTATACCTCTTCCTGGTATGTTCAAGGTCATCGCTTAAAGTCCTAGACTCTGAAAATTCCAATGAAAAGATGCTAGTCAGTCAAAAAGCTACTTTTATAATCCCCACAATCGTTTTGAGAGCAAGGCCCATACAAAAATCTCGGTTCTTTACGTAGCAAAAAAATTCCACAAAGGCTAACAAATCTAAATTATTACACTAGGAATATGCAATGCTTCGAAGCAATTCCATGTTATCAGCCAAAACCTATAGGTTGACCGGAGAAATCCACAAAACTGTAGAAATTTGCAGAAAACTCGATAGAAGTTAGGAAGCACATACATAGAGAGCAGTGAGATACCCCATTTTCGAAAGAATCTTCAGCAACCAGATTTAACAGCCTATAGTCCATACAAATCAAAAAACACTTAGAAAAATAAACAATGACAGTTAGTCCAGCAATTTTGTTTTGCTGTGGATTAGTCTGATCAGCTTTAGCACACTAACACGATTTGTACTCTGGCAGAATGTATTCTTAATGATTTCATAATCTTGTTTCCATATCTTGAAGAAACTATGAACTTAAGTATCATTGTATCAATTCTCTACCTTTTTAATTGCTTTATCAATTAATGTAAACCCAGACACTTTCAAAGATAAAAATTTCTCGTCAATCCAAAATTAGATAAGTATAGTCAATCCAAAATAAGCAATTCAAAAGAATAAGGGATAATTAGAGCTTACAAACAGTAAACATAATCAAGAAATCATCAAGAATCTAATCACAAACAATAAGAATGACAATGCTCAATTGCTATTCACAACAAATTAGAAAACGAGTTTAAATTGAGGGAGACAATGAAAAGAACTTACCCAATGCAAACTTTGAGCCACGCCAAAATTGAGGGAGACAGAGAACAATCGAGGAGTTTGTTACCCAAATTTGATACCCAACGAGACGAGGAAAACAGAGAAACAACCAAGGATAGAAACGAAAAAGAAGATCAGAGAATGAGAACAGAACGAACAAATAACAAGCAATGGAGTCGAACAGATCAGAAGAACGAAAAAGGAGATCAGAATCTTTACCAGTTCGATCAAAATTTTGAAGTGAGAACGAAGCAGAAGCAGCAACAGCTCTTTCGGTGTAATGTCCTCTCGCAACAATCCGATCAAAAAGTTCTCCACCTTCACAAAGCTCCATTACCAAATGCACTGCATTATCATCCTCACAAGCTTCCTTCAAACTTACAATACTGGAACTCTTTGGCAAGTGTTTCATAATAGCAACTTCTCTTCTAACATCATCAATATCAACAGCAGTACGAAGTTTTCGCTTCGAAATAGACTTACAAGCAAGCAATTCTCGAGTATCTTTATCGATACATAAGTAAGTAACGCCGAATTCTCTATCAACTAAATACTTTTCATCAATCGATTGTTTAGGAACGTCAGATAAAACGGTGATCGACGAAGAAGATGACTTCTTAACAGAAGAATTATGATGATTTTTATCTTTTCTCTTGGCGTTGTCAGATTGTTTGGATTTAACATCTTCCCTTGCAACAGCAGCTGGAAATCTGCAACAATTTCCCATGGATTGAAAGTTATTGGGAAATTGTTGAAGATATGAACCCTAATTCAAGGACTAAATCACATTGTAATGAAATTAGGGAATGGAAAATCAAACCCTAAATTATTGTTACAGAGGAGAGAGGTAGAGAGTGTAGTAATGGTTTAGACTTCAGACTTGCTTCAGATACTTTTGCTTTTACTATTACTGAAGTGAATAGACTTGCTTCAGACGAAGAAGAAAGAAGAAAGAGGAGAGGAGGTGTCGAACAGATCAGAAGAAGGTAACGGTTGAAATTTTGAGTGAGGAATTGAGGCGTAGTTATTTCTAAAGTGAATCAGTTTTTTATTAATGGGCGGTTAATTTTTTTAACCTAAAATTTTTGGGCTTTGTGACGCTTTTGTATATTTTAATTTAGACCATTTTTAATGTCAAAATAAAAGCGTCTAAAAGCTCTTTGTTATTTGTGACGCTATTTGTTGTGTCTAAAAATAAGCGTCTAAAGACTCCTTGTTTTGTTGTAGAATTTAATGTCAAAATTGATTTTTTTTTTAGTTATATTTGAACATATTTGATGACAATTAAAATTTTAGCTTTGTAATTGTTTGTTGTTATTAACAGCGAACAAACCAAACTTGTGCTATGGGAAAAAAGTGCTTATGAACTTATGAAAATTGTCTCTTAAAGAGATACTTCCTCTGTTATAAATTACTTTGCAATATTGGAATTTTACACTTTTCATTTAACCCGCTATTTGTGTTTAGATTTTAATCTATGAGTTAAAATGTAGTCAAGAGAGATTCTAATGGATTCTTCTCAATGCAAAAATTATTAATATATACGTTAAATTTTTTATTATACATAATTAAAGATATTAAGGATTGAATTATATTGTAGTACGTAAAAAGTCAAACATTACAATTAGAGGTATTCAACGGGTCTAACCCCATTTTCAGCCCTTATCCAAACCATTTTTGCTAGAATAGAATATTTGATAGAATATTTGTATGTTTTGTATATCTTCAATATCTTGCAAAATATTATGTAATTATTTAGTTTCCATAAACTCTAAATAACTTGATCTATATATTCTCATGATTATGAATGAAAGGCAACCAAAATCATTTCTACCAACTCTTTCATGGTATCAAGAGCTTAGGTTTTCTATCCTCCCATCTTCCGCTTCCCTCTTCTAGCCGTCCACCACCTCTTTTGGTGGCTACTGGTTTATTTTTTATTTATTTTTTTTCTATCTCCTCATCTATTTTTTTCTCTCTTTCTCTTTTTTTTTTATTCTCATGGCTTACTCCATAAAATTCCCTACTACCAATTGGGTACATTAGAAACATACTTCTCCTCCTCATAATGGGCCTTCATTTGATGGGCTTCTTGGACCAAGGCCTACTCAAAGTGATCATGCTAGTACTTCTCCTTCTTCGGATGAGCATTTTTACATGGACACCGGTGCCACGTCTCACATGACTCGATCTCAAGGTAGTTTACTCAACTATTCTCTTTTAAAGCATCCTTTGATCTAAACTTCTTTATCTTCTTAATATTCTCCTAACTAAATTTCTTGGTAATATCATACCCTCTCACCTTCTTTATCATAAATCTCCCACATATACACATCTCAGGGTTTTCGGGTGCTTATGTTTTCCTCTCGTTCCTTCTACTACCATTCATAAACTTCAACCCCGCTCCTCTCCATGTGTATTTTTGGGCTACTCTTCTTTCCATAGGGGTTACAAGTGCTATGATCTCTCCACCCGTAAAATTATTATTTCTCGACATGTTCTCTTTGATGAGGCTAATTTTTATTTTTCCCGCTCCCATTCACCATCTCCTAACACATATAAATTTTTAGATAAGCCTATTGCACTCATATCACTCAAAACAGCCCAACAAACCAACCCTTCTAACCTCACTGGGCCAGCTACTATTCACGGCCCAATCTCTAAACCCCTTTCTAATCCATCCCTCCTTCCTTCACAGCCCAACAGTGGCCCTCACACGGCCCAATTCACATCCAACCCATCTCCACTTCCTTTACTTGCCCATCATCCTCTACATCATCCCATCTAGGGATGGCAACGGGTCGGATCTGGGCCGGGTCTAGGTGGACCCGGATCCAGATCCGTTTTCAAGCACTGGGTCCAGATCCGGATCCGGACCCGCGGGTCTATTTTTATAGGACCCAGATCCGGGTCCGTGGATATTGCGGATCCAGTATCGGGTCCGGGTCCAAAACGGGTCCTACTTGTTTTTGCCCTTTTTGGTCTACCATCAAACTTAACACAAATCTACAATTAAACTTAACATAAATCAACAACTTAACTAAACATAAATATACCATTAAATCTACTATTAAACTAAACATAAATATACCATTAAAAATAACTCAATCAAAACAAATCAACATAAATCCACTACTTAACTAAACATAAATCAAAATCTATGAGCTCTCAGTAACTTTGGGAGGAAAGAGTTAAAGGTTTCTTAAAAAATCAGTAACTTTGGGAGGGAGGGAGTAGGGAGTGAGAGTGACTTTTGAAATTGAAATAAATTGGGTAAGTAAACTAATGGGTATTGGAATTATTAGTAAGTAGTAGTAACAATTGAAAGCCATGAAACTACCTATAATTAGTCTAGTTCAGCTAGAAATGAGCTCTCAGCCACTCAATTTCTCAGAGACTCAGAAACATTGGAGTCTATTAATGGTATTTTCACGTTTGGTTTTCTTAGCCCAACAAACTCAATCAATCGCTATGTTGGAACTTGGTATAATCAGGATGTAGTTAATACACAAGAAGTGGTGTGGGTTGCCAACAGGGAAAACCCTCTTAAGGATTTATCTGGGGTGCTGAAAATATCTAGAGATGGAAATCTTCAGGTTGTGGATGGGCAAAACAAGAGCGTATGGTCATCAAAGTAACAATTAATAATATAGCTATGGGGTGGGTCAGTAATCAGTATGTTCAGCTTTATTGGGATGGGTAAACTGATTTATGTTTTTTAAAAAAACGGGTCTACGGGTAAACGGGTCCGGGTCTGGGTATTTTTCTCAGATCCGGATCCGGACCTGTGAAATTTAATTGGACCCGAATCCGACCTGGACCCGACGGGTCTATTTTTTTAAGACCCAGATCCGTAAAAACGGATACGGATCCACGGATCCGGGTCGGGTCCAATACCCATTGCCATCCCTAATCCCATCCCATTCCTCCACCATCACCACCCGGCATGGTTACGCATAGTAAACATGATATTTTTAAAACCAATCCCAAATATTCATCTCAAGCCTCATCTGTTTTTTTTCTCCCATACCAAAAAATTCCCATCCATGCTCTTCGTGATTAGAACTGGAAACAAGTTATGCAAGAGGAATTTGATGTTTTAATTTAGAATTGTACTTGGGAACTTGTTCCTCGGCCCCCTGAAGCTAATGTGATTCGTTCTTGGTGGATTTTCCGAGTCAAAATCAAGTCGGATGGTTCTTTTGAGCGTTATAAGGCACGTCTAGTTGGTGATGGTAAGTCTCAACGAGAAGGCATTGATTGTGATGAGACATTTAGCCCAGTAGTCAAACTACCACCATTCGCATTGTTTTGAGTATTGCTTTATGCAGATCTTGGTCTATGCATCAATTGGATGTTAAGAATGCGTTTCTTCATGGTCATTTATCTGAAACTGTATACATGCATCAACCTCTGGGTTTTCGTGATCCTACTCGTTTAGATCATGTGTGTCTTCTTCGTAAATCTCTGTATGACCGTATACATGCATCAACCTCTAGCTTTTCATCATCCTACTTGTCCAGATCATGTGTGTCTTCATAGTAATTATTTGTATGGTCTTAAACAGGCTCCGAGGGCCTGATACCAACGGTTTGCTGATTTTATGACTTCTATTGGTTTTCATAATAGCATATTTGATAATTCTCTATTTGTTTACTATCATGGTTCTGATGTTGCTTATTTCCTTTTATATGTGGATGATATTATTTTGACTACTTCTTCTGATATTCTTCATCAGTCCATTATGTCCCAACTTAGTTCTGAGTTTGTTGTGAAGGACTTGGGTCCTCTCAGTTACTTTCTGGGAATTGTTGTTACTCGTAATGTTGCAGGTCTATTTCTTTCTTAATAGAAGTATGCCACTGAGATTCTTACTAAGGCTGGCATGTCTCAATGCAAACCTACTTGTAAACCTGTTGCTACGTCTGGGCTTGTCCTGACCCTACGCTATACCGTAGCCTAGCTGGCGCCTTATAGTATCTCATATTTACTCAACCAGATATTTCTTATGTTGTTCAGCAAGTTTGTCTTTATATGCATGATCCTCGCGTGGAGCATATGGCTGCTATTCATCATATTCTTCGATATGTCCAGGGTACCATCACTCACTGTCTGCAATTATATAAGTCTCCCATATCTTCTCTTTTATCTTCAACTGATGCTGACAGGGCGAGATGTCCTGAAATTTGTCATTCTACTTCCGATTATTGTGTTTTCCTTGGTGATAATTTGGTTTCTTAGTCAGCCAAACGACAAACTAATGGTTATAAGTCTAGTGCTGAAGCTGAATACCGTGGTGTTGCTAATGTGGTTTTTGAGACATGTTGGATCCTTAACTTACTTTTCGAGCTCCGTTGTTCTATTCTTATAGCTAATCTTGTGTATTGTGACAATGTTAGTGCAGTTTATTTGTCCATGTAATCCAGTCCATCATCAACGCCCTAAACACATAGAGATCGACATTCATTTTGTTCGTGAAAAGGTTAAACGCGGGGATGCTCGAGTACTACATGTTCCATCTCGGTATCAGATTGCTGATATCTTTACCAAGGCTCTTCCTCAAGTTCTTTTTGATGATTTCAATCCAGTCTCAACGTTCGTCAACCTCCCGATTCGACTGTAGGGGTGTGTTAGAATAGAATATTTTGTATATCTTCAATATCTTGCAAAATATTATGTAATTATTTAGTTCCAAAAACTATAGATAACTTGATGTATACATTCTCATAAATTATAAATGAAAGGCAACCAAAATCATTTGTACAACCTCTTTCAATTTTTTGGAGGGTGGTCTAAAATGGGATGGATTGAAAATAAAGTTTATTACTATTGAAATATATTGAGCTCTATATGGATTGAAATATGGGGTCAAATGGGGACTTTAAAATCCTTGAAAATGGCTTCTTGTATGGGTTGCTAACTTATTAAATTAGGTTGATTTAGTATATTGATTTTGTTAAGCATAGTTCCCGGGTCAGCATATTAGCTAAATCGAGTATCCGAATATCCAGTTTTCTATTTTTTATTATTTTTTATTTTTTATTTTTAAAAAATATCAATATGTTTAATAAATTTTTTTTGTTTTGGTTGTTAAATTTGCTAATATTAACAATTCTCAATTATAACTAAATTGTATAACTAATTTATTGTTAATTAGTTTAGACTTTTGAAAATCCAATCATATTTTCAGAATGATAAGTATTCTAAGTTTAAAAAATAAGCGCTATTTATTGAAATTGTTTAAAAAATAAGCTTGATTTAAGAAAGAAAGCAAAATGAGCTTAAATAGTTATGTCGAATAAAACGTAATTCTTTTGAATAAAAGACAAAAAAAATAAAAAACTAGAAAACCGAGTATTCGGTATCCGATCCGATTTAAACCGTGTATCCGATTTTTTTCTGACCGGAACCGGATAGTGAAAAAAACCAGGTATCCGGATCCGAGTCGATCCGGTATGCGGTTTTGAACACCCCCAGTCCACATTTGTCTTGTATTCTTGTATTAATTCATGCCTTTGTTCTATGTGTGTCATTTTGATTGGAACTTATAAGCTTTTTTTAAGAAGCAATGTAGTTGTTTGGTAGTTGGCTTTTACATTTTTAGCTTGTTAGTTGGTGACATAGCAAAAAAAGGTGTTTGGTAAATGACTTTTTAAGCGAGCTGAAAATCTGGCTTTTAAGCCAAAATAATATTGGCTTTTGACTTGTGGATCCAACTTTTTGTAATAAACAGTCAACATTCAATGCGAAAATTTACCAAACATCTCTATAGACAGTTGGCTTTTTCGGCTAGCATAAAAGCCAACAAAAACAGCCAATATTTTTATTTAATCAAACATGCTAACTAAAAGGCCAACAGTCAATAGCCAATTATTAAACATCCCTAAGGAGTATCAATTATTAATAACTATCATATAAAGCCAGGCAATTATGAAAATTTGAAGCAAAAAAGCAAAAAAAATGTAAAAAATTCACATACTAGTCAATGTTTCAAAATATTTTCCAAGATAAACAGTTTTTCCCAGAGCAGAACTTCGGCTTGTTCGTTGTTAGTAACGGCGAAAAAAGAAGCTTGGACAAAAAAAAAGTCAAGGTCTTTGTTCACTATTACGATTATCTAGTTGAAGCTATTTGGTCAAAAACAATCACAGTCTTTGTTCGCTGTTAGTAACAGCGAATAAAGACCATGACTTTTTTTGACCAATTACTTCTTTGTTCGCTAATAAAAATAAAACTATTAACCAAATCAATAGAGATAGTCTCACCATGAGACTGTCTCATTTAAGAATCACAAATTCTTGTGAGAGACGATCTGTTTGAGAGACTATCTCTAATTGGGTTGACAAAAATGTAGAGTAAATGTAAGAAAGAAGCTTTAATGGATTGGGCCTAAAAGACGTCTCTCTAAAAAACGGTCTCTCAGGAGACTGACTATTTAAGAATTTGTGTTAGCTTAAATTTAACCGAATGTGCTTCAAGGCCTAATTGACCACAAAGTTGGGCCTGGATCAGCCCACAAATAGCTACACTCTTAGCTGTTAGGCCTTAAATCCATCTAAGGTTCTTAAAAACCCTAAAACCCTCTTATATAAACAAATCAACTCACAGAAAAAAAATTATGAACTCGAAACAATTCATCTGACTGCGTTGTTCAATCTCCATCTTCATTCGCCATTAAAGGTACTCTAAATCGCAGAGTTCTTCTCTTCTAGAACTTCTTATAGAAATATTTTTTTGTTTATTTTTACATTATTGTTTAATACTTGTAAATTAATTCAATCAATTGCTGGAAAAGCGGCATCGTGATTTTTCATGGAAAAAATTGAATTGATGCTTCCTGAGACCAGCTATATCAATACTCGATCATCTGACTTGGTGGCTTGTATCTTTTTCAATCATTCCACCTTTGTCCCGATCTGATACATTTTACCTTAATTTTTCATTATTTATTTCTCGATTTGTTTTTTCAAACTCATCATATTTGAATTTCGAATAAAATTGGATCCAGACTTAGTCAGGTGTCAGAGTTTGATCTAATCAAGTAGCTGATGCAGTTACAAGTCTGGTAAATTGAATTAGGGCCTATCGTTACAGATGTTTATTTTACAATGTTTACATCTGCTCCATTTAGGTTCTACATTTCTAATCGATAAATATCTTTTATTTATCAGAATTTGTTTTGAATTGATTGCAAATGATAACCTTGTAATTTATTAGTAATATTTGCTTTTAATTGGATTTATTGAAATGGATTTATCGACAATTTTAGTAATGCTCCAATCAGTTTTTTATTTTATCAATCCCGTTGCAAATCATGAATTCCTTGAATCCATTGAAAAAAATAGCATCACTTTTTTGGTGAAAAAGTTGATGAAATTAATGTTTTGATAATGGGTACAACATTTTTAACATAGATCTAGTACCGTTTATTCGTTTGAACATCCAGAAACTGTATTTTCTTTTCTTTTCTTATACTTTAATTTACAAAATTAATCTCAAGTTAAGAGTGATGGGTAAATAGTATCATTTTTGCTATTATTGTAACTAATATAGAATGGAGTAAGTAGTACTTCCTCTAATTCACCACTAAGTTCCTATTTGTTTTTTGACACTATTTATTTTTTACTCTTAATTGTATTTTATTATTAACTTAAAACATAGTCAAATGGAATCTTGTTTGATTCGTCTCAATGCAAAGATTGTTTATATCAACTTTCTATAGTTTTTAATTATGCACAATTAGAGATATTTATATCAACTTTTAATTTTTAATTTATTGTTAGTGTTTAAATTTATAATTTAATGTGATTTTAATTGGTTTGTCTCTATAAAGTTCTTTATTGTCATTAATTTTAAAAATTTTATATACAAATTCACAAATAGATAAAATGGAGTGATTTGTCTATTTGGGGTCTAAAAATAAAAAATTAGGGGTCTATTTGGGGTCTAAAAAATTTCAACTCTTTTGTTCGCTAAAACTTAACTCCCATAAAGGTGATAGATAAATAGTTTTATTAAGCTACATTTTTTGTTTTGGTAATTCTACACCTATGCGAGGATAACGTTGTTTTGTCAAGTAACTATATGTTAAACGAATTTTAAAAAATCTCACAAGTCTTGCAAAAATAGCTGAATGTCTAAAAATTCTTGTACTTATAACAAAAAATATAAATCAACTTCTAAGGTCAGAATCAATAAATTTGTTTGTTGAAATTATTATGCAAATTGTTTTGTCAAGTAACTATATGCAAACATTCTCATTTATTAATTTGAGATTTAATGATTTCCTCCATTTTTGAATATATTTGTTGGAATATACTTAAATGTTGAATGTTTTTGACCTTCAAAAGTGGATAAATATTTTTATAGTAACCGAAAGTTACATTGTTGGGGTTAATTAGCTAAACTACAATACATTACTTAAACCGAAAAAAAAATTACATAGAACAAACTACTTAATCTCGTCAAGTCTTTTCAATTCTTCAACGGCCTCGATGTAGTTCTAATCTTTCTTGATCATGTAGGTTTGGATTTTTTACCGATCGTCGACTTTAGATTGTCCACGTTATCAAAAAAATCAATGTGTTCAAATATTGCCACCGTATGTTAAATAACCAAAATTTCATCTTTGTAAAAAAAATCATTATTGTACAATCCCATTTAAAATCAAAAACCAAATTAAATGTGCGAAAAAAATTGATCAGGCACCCAAAATATAATTAGAAATCTCAAAAACAATCTGAAATCTAAATGAGGTGCTAATATGAAAGGTTGAAACCAACATAAGGGAGCCAAAACAGTTGGTGCCATCAACGCAAAAATTTACAAATGGTTGCAATATAAATAGAAGCACTCTTCAACATTTAATACACCACAAAAAACAAAACATGGTTGGAATTAAAAATTTATCCAGTCAACAAAAAAATAAATCATGCAAAAATTCTTGAGCATATTAAACAAGGGAAAACCGATGCAAGGTACAATTAATGAACTTGCAACAGAGTATGAAGTCAGCATGAAAACGATCACAAGACTATGACAGGAAGTTTAGAAACAAATGGATAACAACAACACAACAATAAATTTTGAACAACAAGA
Organism: Amaranthus palmeri; assembly: GCA_019776075.1. Taxonomy (NCBI): domain Eukaryota; kingdom Viridiplantae; phylum Streptophyta; class Magnoliopsida; order Caryophyllales; family Amaranthaceae; genus Amaranthus; species Amaranthus palmeri. The sequence goes on from JAAKBH010000747.1 coordinate 38,141, forward strand.
GGATTGGGAGACAAGCACCAAACAAAATTTAATTTGATGAGGTGAAATTCAAGTTCATTAAATTTGAACTTAAAAGGACTCAACATTTGGTGGCAAAACAAATGGAAGTATCTCAATCCACAGTGTGTAGATGGAAGAAGGATAGAAAAATTAGAAAGCACACAAACGTAATCAAATCGACTTTGAAGGGCAACAACAAATTACACAGGCTAAGTTTTGCATCATCTAAGTTGTAATAAACAACGATTCATTTCAATTTAAACCACATACTTACATTGTTCACATTGATGAAAAACATTTTTACCTAAGACGAGAATCACAGACCTACTACCTAACATCGGGTGTGGTTGAACCACATCGTGAATGTCAATCCAAACGATTCATCCCAAAAATAATGTTAATGATGTAGCAAATCCAATTTATTTATCTAATAGTGATGTGTAATTTGATAGTAAGATAGGGATTTGGCCATTTATTACTCAAGTACCTGCAAAAAGGAGTTCAAAGAACAGAAAAGGGGGGAATTGAAGACTAACCAATACAATCAATCACTAAAGAGCACATGAGAGCTATGCTTACCGTTAATGTCCTACCCACAATAAGAGCTAAGTGACCACACAGAATGTCAAAGCGCATTTTTATTCAACAAGATAATGCAAAGCCACACAAAGCACATAATGACAATGAATTCACCTGACATGAATGTACTAGTTTTAGGTTTTTTAGGTCAATCTATGCTTTGCAATATCAAAAAGCAACTTATAATGTACCAAAATTACTAAGTGTTGTGAACAATGCATTTTAAAATTTAAGTAACAGGTGTTTGAGATTTGTCTTCATTACACTACAAGCTTGCACGCTTGAAACAATGAAAAGGAAAGGGGTATTGATTATCATATCATATCCCACGCATGAACAGAACAGAAGCTGCTAGGGAGGAGACATTGCCGGACTACCTTAGTGTTAGACAAACAACTAATTGTGGACTCTCGTGAACATTTATTCACAAGAATAAGTTCACAAACAATTAACCAATTGGTTGACATGATAGGGTATCAAGGGGGTCTTGATGAAACCCAAAACAATGAACAGAACATGTTAGATCCAAACAATGTGAACAACACAGTTCAGCAGCAAGACCAACAAAACCAACTTCAAGAGTATAGATCAACATCAACAACCCAAAACACTGATGCAACTATCCAATATCAAGACCAAGTACATCAATGAGGGTGAAAACAGAACAACAACCAGCAGTACTGCAAAGACCAACAAAGAATAATGATCAAATTTTTTGGGAAACGAAGGAAAACAACAAGCACAAAAAATACACATCAGCAATCTACTTACCAATTGAAGACAAGAACTCATGCATTTTTTGGACAAATTTTTGGAGATCTTGAAAAATAGGATGTTTCAGATCTAAACAACAAGTGTAAAAATTTTGTTGTTGTTTAAAATGAAACGTTTGTACTCATGTTTAAAGTAAGGGAAAAAGTAGTTGTTTATTTTGTAAACTCTCAGAGTATTAAACGCATGCGAATCATTCAGCAAAACGAACTTCTTTGTGCTTTAGTTTTAGGAAAACAATCCAAACCCTAATTTTCATTTTGTTTTTTTTTTTGTGGCAATTAAAAATGCTCTCAAAATAAATCATTGAGCAATAGAAAAAAAGCATCAAAAAAACTCTAAATCAAGCAAACATCATCATCAGCCAGAACACACCCACAAGATCAGAATCATACTCGAAAATGACCCAAGTTTATCAAGCGTATTAAGTTTATGTAACTTTATTTATATGTTTGATTTATAAATTAAAGTCACAATTTACAGCAATATATATATATATATATATATATATATATATATATATATATATATATATATATATATATATATATATATATATATATATATATATATATATATATATATATATATATATATATATATATTGTCAAATGATTTGGGATATATACCAGACCAAAGAACAATATACAAGAGGGCTTGCTCGGCTTGGAAATTAACTCCAACGCGAGCCACCAAAAACGCAATCACTCCTTACAAAAAAGCGGAGCGAGAGCCCAAAAACCCAAAAACCTACACCTAAATAGATACAAGCATGTTCTGCATTCTATCCTTAACCCTCCCAGCTAATCTAAACACTATACAATCAATGGTCTCCTTCAAACTGAAGGTGCGGTTCTCAAAAATTTTCCTATTCCGCTGCATCCAAATGACATAAATCATCTCCGTCCATAGTCCCACAATCATTCTAGCACGGTCAGTTTTCTTTTTGTTGAGCTTACTTATCCAACAAATTTCGGCCTGTAGACTCGGTTCATTGACAAGAATAGGAAGGAAACTGTAGAGCTTGTTCTTGATACTTCGAGCATTAGGGCAATCATAAAGCAGGTGGTGACTAGTTTCTTTTGCTCCACTACATAAGACGCAATTGTCATCATCGAGCTCTATCCATTTGCCTATGCGATCTCTAGTAGCTAATTTGTTTTGGATAGCTAGCCAAGTGATGAATTTAGCTCCCGGGCTTGCAACGTTTCTGATCATGATGTTCCCCCAAGGCACATTAGGAGCTTCCTCCATGAGTTTCTCGTAGTAACTACCAATGGTGAAGTCTTTCCCATTTGTAATGGCATCCCATCCCCCTAATCGATTCACTAACTCTCTTTGCTTGATGATTTTCTTAAAGATCCATGAGGCGTGTATTGAAACTTTCACCTCTTGAATTGTCACCCCCTTCATGTAGTAGCTATGCACCCATTTTACCCATAAATTGTCTTTTTTAGTTGCCAAGTTCCACAAGTGCTTCAGGACCGCTGCTTTGTTCCAACTATACATGTCCCTGATATTAAGTCCTCCTTTGGCGAAGGGTAAGACCATTTGGTTCCACGCCACTGCAGCTTTTTTGGAGAGCCCCTCTTTACCTGTCCAAATGAAGGATTTGCAAACATCTTCAACCATCTTGATCATATATATATATATATATATATATATATATATATATATATATATATATATATATATATATATATATATATATATATATATATATATATATATATATATATATATATATATATATATATATATATATATCCGCCAATAATCTACTGCTCTGAGAGAGGGAACTACACCTTACACGCCTTGCCTAGCAGTGCACATCCAAACACCAAAAAGGTATCATCACAAGCACCAATCATACAACAAATACAACCATAATCACCAATGAAGTTCTATACATAACAAAATACAAAATACAAATTCGATCATTGGAGATTTTCTAACAAGGTGAGGCGGTGTGAGAAGGATCTGAAGCGCATGTATTCCTTTGCCCAATCTCCTATTCGAATTTTCAGCGAGGGTACCACCTGGAGTAGATTTGGTGTTTGCTCCTGGAATTTGGCTTTGTTTCTTTCGAAAAACAACGACCATATCACGCATCCAAGAATCATAAATTTGGGATGCTTCCATTTACGACCGACTAGAAGGCCCTTCCATTGCTCACAGAAGTAACCACACTCAGCATTAAGGACACCCTGAATATGACACCAATCAAGAATCTGCATCCACACACACCATGAGAAGTGACAAGAAAAGATAATATGGGATTGGGATTCAACTTCTAAACTACAGAAAGGGCACAGTGCTTGCTGAGCCTGAATGATGCCTTTGTCCACCAGGAAGCTACCAGTTTTTAGTTTTCCCAACAACACAAACAATAATGTTAATTGTGCTCGTGGAGGAATGTGTTTGTGCCATATGAAAGTGATGAACTGGCGCGGGATAATGGCCACAGAAGACGCCACTACTTGTTCTTTAATTAACTGAAAGCCAAAACCCTATCTAGGGCGGGTAGACTGACTCTGATTAGAAGTGTGCTCAACTACTTACCTGTTTATTTTATCAGTATGTTTAAAATGCCTAAAGCCGTTGCAGCTCATATTATAAAACTTCAAAGAAGATTTTTATGGGGTGTCTCAGGGGGGAATCAAATGGCTTTACCATCTGTTAGTTGGGATTCAATTGCACTGCCGAAAGAAATAGGGGGACTTGGTGTAGGAAACATCATGTATAAGAATTTGATTCTCTTTTTAAATGGTGGTGGAGGTATTCTAAATGTGAAAACACTCTTTGGCAATGCATACTTATGTCAGTACATAACATCAAGGGTTATAAAGCATCTCTTGACACCTTTAGAAATGTGAAGGAAGGTGTGTAGTCACAACTAACAAGCAATTGTGACAAGTATCACTATTTTAAAATCACTTTGCCAAATGTATATATATATATGTATTGTGAAATACAGATAATACCCCTATGTATATATATATATATATATATATATATATATATATATATATATATATGTGTGTGTGTGTGTGTGTGTGTTAATGTATGTATGATATATATATATATATATATATATATATATATATATATATATATAATATATATATATATATATATATATATATATATATATATAGATATATATATATTATATATATCTATATTATACTATTATATATATATATATATATATATATATATATATATATCTATATATCTTATATATATACTATATATATATATATATATATATATATCTCCTTATTATATATATTATATATACATACATAATACATGTTATGATGTATGATATATATATCTATACACGTGTTAATGTATGTATGATATATCTTCTATATATATTATCTATATATTACTATATATATATTATATATATAATATATATATCTATACTATATATATATATATATATAATATCTATATATCTCTCTATATATATATATATATATAATATATATATATATATACACACACACACAACACACACACACATTGTGGCCAAAGTGATTTTTAAAATAATGAACTTGTCACAATGTTTCTAAATTAGTATATTTCTGATGATGATGATGATTGTCTACATTTAAGCCTTAATATAAATGAAAAAATACAACGCATTATCCAAAATGTAATTACGACTAAGTAATGCCTAGTTTTTTAGACTTCAGCTTTAGTTTCTTAAATTCAAAAGTAAAACCTTAAATTTCATAATGTTAGACTTTAACGACCTGTTTGGTTAGTAGTATTAAATGGTGATAATATGAATGAATTATAGTGTAAAATTTCATCAAAACTTTCATGTCATTCGCATGATAATGTATCAGAATGAATTTTATGAACAAAATGATATGATTGAAGGTTGTCAACCATGACCCTCAAGGTAGTCATGAGATTTTTCAACCAAAATTACACTAGTATTTCATTTCCATTACCGCGGTTTATTACCACTTATCAAACGGACCGTAAAAGTACTTTGACTATGGATTGATTTAGAATGTCGGATGTTAGATTATTATATCTTTTCATATATTTTAAAAGAAAAAAAAATTATATTTTTAAAAATAAGCGGAAGGACGAATCTACCTACATGTATAATTTTTGTGCCGTAATTGTCTCATTTATATTATCGTACGGGTATTATCTGTCCAAATTTAAACTTTTTTTTAAAAATAATTTTCAAATTTACCACTTTTTTTGAATTGAATAGGTCCAGTCTAGTATATGCTCGCCCAAAAACAACTCCAGTCTTTGTCTATATACTTGCCACTTTGTCTTCCCTCGTACGCTTTGGAGTTTGGGGCGTTTCATACAATTGGCGCCTTCGCGGTTTTCCACCATTGTCTACTTTGCTCAAACCCCGGTACTTCCTCTGCTCCCCTACGCCACTTTCCTCAAAACCCTAGAAATTTTAGATTGTTATCTGCAAGTTTGGGTTTCAATTTTCTCAAAATTAAGAATTAGGAGCAAAATCAAGCTAACAATAATGGAGTTGGACCCTGATGATATTTTCCGTGACGATGAAGATGATCCTCAGTCTACTTACCTTCAGGTCCTTTTACTCTCTTCTTTTCTATTACCAAACAGTTTTTTTTTTGTTTAGCTTACTGAAATTTCTGGTAAATACTTCGATAGGAATAAAGTCTTTTTATTGTTTTTGGGTTTTTAGGAGAAAGAGTCAAGCAAGGAGTATGTGGTGTACATTGTTGATGCTTCTCCTAAAATGTTCAGCAACTCTTATCCCGGGGTAAGGTGTTTTTTTTTTTCCAATAAAAGTTTTTGAATTGATATTAAGTGTTGTTTCTACTCCGTCTCTTTGATGAAGTGGCTTTGGGGGCGTAAGATGTAGATATTTGATAATAAATGAAGAGAATAATTAAATTGTGTGGATGAAATCTAATTTAAAGAGAGTCAAAATGTGTGTGTCTTTCTAAAAACAGAAATGCAAATTGGGAGAACAACCCAAATTTGAAAATGATGTTAAATGAGAGGACTTAGGGACTAGGGAGTATATAACATGTCCTCTATTTGGGTTTTAAACCATAAGGCAATAGATAGGTAATCATTTTTTATATTTTCTGCGTATGTTCAAATTGAAGTTCATTTGTCATATAATTTGTTGAGTGTAAAGTAGCCATGAGGGTAGCCATTAGTCGTTTAAATAGCTATTATTAGCAGTGGCGAAACTTAGCACAATTCTAGGGGCGAAGTTAACAAAAGTTTTTTGAGTTCAAGTAAAATATAGTCAATCAATACAACCAAAAATCATAACTTAAATTTGAATCAAAGTAAAGCTCGACGCTTTTTTAGCATTTTGGAATCATCTATAATTCCATTTAGAGTATATATCTTTGCTATTGGTCTCTTAATTTATATCACTGTACTATTAACAAGAAAATCGTCGCCCATTTTGTTACAAAGTCTAGTCTTCACTATCTTCATTGTCAAAAAGACTTTTCTGTGGTAGTTGTGGATGAAATTAAAAGAGAGTTAAGATGTACGGATAAAACTAAATGAAAGTAGTGGGTCATTGTCAAAAAATGAAAATTATGCAAAATAATGACGGACCAAAATAACAATTAATGCAAGATAGTGGGATAAAGGGAATAATGAGTACCCAGCTACAACACGTGGGCCTACAGTACTAGTTTATGCTTCAATCAACCCATTTTATTATAACCCAGTTCCTAATTACCCAATTTATAATTTAATTGCTAACCAAAAAGTAAAAGTTAATCTGTCATTTGTAGTCTTTAATCTCTTTCTTCCTCTTCAAATCTTCTTCTATTCCCTTTCACAACTGTTAGTGTTAATGGTGACTTGAGTGCACCAAATTAATTCTATGCATTGTGTGAGTGTATAGAGATGAAATCCCATGGGTGAATTTAAGTTTTTCATTAAGTATATGTCTTAAAATGGGTGTTTTAAGTTGGTGATCAATGCAAGGTGGAAATGTTGTGTTGATGGCGAGACTCAAACTACATACTATCAACCCATTGCCTTAAACAAGCGGTAAGAACAGTAGGGGTGCAGGCCAGCAGTGCTCGAACGAGCGGTATAGTAGCTCAAATGAGCACATTTCGTGCAACATATCAACAACCTGGGTTCAAAAGTGCTCGAACGAGCTCGAACGAGCTTGGTCGAGCATTGCATCAGTTTTGTAACTGTTGGTCTTCCGAAGGAGTTTAATACTTTGTTTATTTGAGGCTTTTCATATGTAAATCAATGTTGATCTTAGTCCTTATAAATAGAGAGCCTCTATACTCATCTAAAGCATCCACAAAAATCCCTAAGTCTAAGCACATAGGCTAATCTCTTCTCTGTTGTAATTCTCTAATTCGAGAGTTCTTTGAACTCCTTTGTGATAATATTAATGAGATACTACACACCTCCGAGGAAGTAGCCAAAATTGGGTGAACCCCGTAAATCTTTGTCATTTTATTGCATTAGTATCTCTTACAAACATTGTTTTCACTGAAAGTGTAATTTGTTCATTACAAGACTTCATACCCTCAATGTTGGTGATATTGGAGTTTGAAACACGTTGTTTGAACTTTAATATAGCATCGTTTTCAATAGCCATTTGCATGGTAGCTACTGTTTCTCCTATTACTCTCTTCTTATTGTACATTTTCTATTTCAGCCTTTCAAATATGTTCATTTAATTAGGGATTAGGATTTTGTTTTTAATCGTTGATAGAATGACAACTGTATACTAAAGTTTATTTGCCAAAAATCTCGGGGTGGCAAATCCCCTACCCGCCCCTTAGAAGTTCCGCCCCTGGCTATTAGGTGTTCAAATACTAGCCCATCTCTTATAAAGATTCTTTGTTGCCGTCATGGAGGTTCAATCTCTAACACTTCTATTGAAGAACTCTAAGTCCACTGTTTTGGGTGTTCGTCAATCCACTATAAATTAGTTCCCTCTTTTTGTTTTGTTATTAGACTTACGTTGTTTTACTAATCCTTAATGCTTCCTCTGGTTTTTAATAGTTGCTACATTTATGTTTTACACACAATCTAATGCACAATTTTAATCATTAATATCTCTAATTTCATATGACAAAAAATTCTAAAAAGTTAGTATAAGAAAATACACATTAAGACGAATCAAACAAGATCCCACTTGACTATGTTTTACATCATACATAGAGAAATATATATCAAATAAGATCAATTGGTGAACAGTAGTTGCTACAGGCTCTGTAGCAACTAATAAAATGCGGAGGAAGTAGAATCCAATTGAGTGTTGAGTTGGGCTTTTATTTTTGTTTAAGTCTATAGTTTCCTAGGATTCTAATATTCTATGTTATGTTTTAAGTCTTGAGTCGTTAACTTAATAAGCTTAGAAGTTCAATTCATCTCAAGTTGAGAGTTGGACTAACCAAAGGAAGTCCACATTTGAAACCTTGAAGGAGCATTCAACAATCAACACATGGAATCCAAAGTCCATAATCATGCTAAGAAAGGTCCATGAATTCAAGAGCCCAAAGACCCGATCAAAAGCTAAGATTTTCTTCGAACTGAAAAGCAAGAAGATAGAGCAATTCAAATCAAAATTGTGAAGATCTATACTCAATACTTCATCCACCATTTTTCAACCATTATCAAGTAAAAAAACATGCTTTTTTTTTTCTTTTCTTACTAAATCTAGTAGCCAACTAGGAAATTTTGATAGCTTTATTCAACATTTAAACTGTTTGAAGCCTTATTCTCACCATTGTTTGCCTACAATTCCAACCCAATAATGAAAACAACTAGAAACATGCTTTTTGAGACTCGATTTTAAAATCCAAATGGAAGCAACTGAGAAATAAAATGTAGAAACAATAATGGGCTTGGATTTGTGTTTGATAGTGGGTTAAGGTTCAAGGATGGATCATACACTCATGGTTGTGGGTGGTTCGCAGTTAATATGCGATTGTTGTGGAAGTCATGCAAGTAAAGGAGGGTTGAGGAAGCCACGCAGGTGGGTGTGGTGGACGATGGGGGGAGGGGGAAGGGATGGGGTGCAGTGGGTAGACGAGTTAGTGAGGGGTTTTATTTTAACTTATTTAATTTCTTTTTTATTTTAATTTATTTTTTCGTGCCAAATTACCTACAACAATAGGTAGGGTGACTTGCTTGGATGTTAGAGGAAAACACCCCTCAAATTAGGTATTATTCATGTTAATCAAAAGTCGGTATTATTGTAGAAAAAGGTTCAAAGGTTGTATTGTTCACGGTAATTATTCTTTTCTAATAACGTAGTTAGTTTGGAAGGAAAGAGGAAGGTTCTCAATAGTCCATCATTGATACTCCCTCTAATTTACCCCATAGACATTTGATGGGGTACTAAGTAAAAGAGACAAATAATTATTGTGAGGTATTAGAGAAATATATGGATGAGATTAAAATGTAAGATAATTTTATAGATGAAAATTAAAGAAAGAATTTGAGTCATGGTCAAATATAAAAATGAGGCAAATTTATTAGTGTACTAAAAGGAAAATGAGGCCAATTTTGTGGGATTGTGGGTTGGCACCTTAATTTTTGTCTGAAGATATTTGTTGCTTATTTTACGTAAATTACTGATGTGTGTTATAGAATATACATTAAAAGCTTGGAATTTAGTTGTATTTTTAGGGACAATCACCATAATGTATTTTTTTTATAATTTTTTTTTATCACAATAGTTTTATCATCAATTTGCACCATGGTGCTTGGTAGTGAACATGAGTGGTGATCAATACAATTTTGCACACTTTAACTCTTACATCTTGACCGTTTTGAGGAGTGCATGGACTTTGGTGTTTGCTCTAATGGTCCTTAAAAGTCCTTTCATAATTTATATTGACTTGGATTCTGTTTTTGCTTTTTAAGCCATGGTTTCTTTTGTGCACCTTTTCCATATGACAACGGTGACAATGTAATTGTGTTTAAGAAAACTCCTGAAACATGATATTTTATGAAGTGAAGACTAAGATGCTATAAGTTATTTATGAAAATTGCATAAGATAGATTAACATTAATATCGGGACTATTAAAGTTTGTAAAAAGGTGCTAAATATATATAAGAATGATTCGAATATATGTATTATTTTGTCTATTGCGTCGCAGAGTCGGACATAATTAATTATTTATATATATTGTCCACTACTACACTTACCCACTGTTATTCGATTTCCAAGTTTAGATATTATTATATTTTTTTGCTGATGAAGCATATATTGCAGGAGGAGAAAAATGTCCAGACTCATTTTCAATTGGCGATCAGCTGTATCTCCGAGTCTCTGAAGAATCGCATTATTAATAGCTCATATGATGAAATTGCAATATGCTTTTTCAACACCGTAAGACATTCTTTAACTCCTAGCTAACTGAGCTCTATGACTATATACTTCACCATGAGTTGCTTTTCTGAAAGTATTCACCTTTCCACGATGATTATGCCTTTTAAGCATTATTTTTGATCATTTATCTATTAAAATTTGATATTTTACATCTTGCTGTCCTATAGCTGGTGCACTCCATGTTGCATGTCCAAGTCATGTGCATTAATGAAGTGCAAATATCTTGTGTTTAGAAACCATGGTTGCACATTGCTAACCGGTCTCTTCTAATACAGATTAAGATTTGTACCTACATGTTGTATTATTATTGCTTAATTAAAACTTAGGTTGGGACTCATTCAAACTTAGTTTTGTTTTTTTTTTTTTTTCGAAAATTTGGGAATATATATAAAAAGGAAAGAGAAAAAACACCAACTCTGAGACTTGGGTACCCTAAAACCGCCGGCTTAAAAATCCCCCGTAAAGGAAAAAAGCCATTGGAAGAGGGGATCAAGAATCAGGCCACTCAGAAACAGCATAGGAGTGGATTATGCATCACCAAAATGTCTTACAAATCAAAATGTTTCTACACCTTACACACCAAGATAGGGATAACAAAACACCATCATAATCACCACCACTACGTCACACCTTGTACCCCTAGTAATATGAAACAACGACCCTCCAAGAAGCACTTCTCACCAGAAAAAACAAATTTTACCAACTCAAAACGAGGAAAACACACTCCAAAATGCTCAAAGAGAGCAAAATTAATCTCACCATAAGAAAAGCCAAGTCCTCACAGAAAAACTGCAGCAGTCACCATAGCACAGCATCGGAGACACTCACCAGCTGACCCATCAGGAGCCATCAGAAAGACCAAAAAGGCGAAAGACGCCCCTGCAACTCGCAGCACCACACACCATTTGTAAAATCAAACTCCACAGACAAGCCACAACAGATAATGTTGCAAGGCAAAAATGAATCAGAACCTCATCAGAACACCACAAACCAAAGAGGATAAATATAGCACCCATCAACTTCAAAATCTTGGAAACACCAATCATAAAGCCAATTAACAAAATCAAGAGGACCAATAATGATCCCAAATGTAACAAACAGAAAAACCTGCACCTCGCGACACCACATGACCTGTACACCCCGACACCACTACCATTAGGACGTTGCAATTCGTGTTCTATCACACCAAATAATGACCAATCACCTCCATACACCAAAAACAGATTTGTAGTACCGAAACACCAAGAATCCCCCCACCATCCAAACTTAAACTCCATCAGTCCATTCGCAACCTCCAATAGACCCGCGATTGAATCCCCGGGAATCTGTGTCCACCACCCTGTATATCGACGCCACCCCCTTCCAACCTATGTTCAACCCCATCCCACCAAGACAACACCTCAAAGCCAACAGCAGAACCATACAACTTACTAGCTTTAAGCACACTCAAGGTCAATGATACAAGCAGAGGTTACTGACAAAAACGAGCCCAACACCCCAAATTCCTCATAAAAAACAAAACTGAGAAACCTTGCACCAAAAATTCAACAATCTCACCATCTTTGAGAATGCTACCAGCCTGAGAATCGCACCCCCAAAAATTCAACAAATACAGAGACCACAACGAGCAACCACCAAAACTTAAAAGATGAAGAGAAACCCCGCCGTTTGAAGCGATACCCACCACCACCATATCCACCAGCCCCAATCGACTTCCCGACCCTAAAGACCAGCACCCAAGAAAGAAACAGAGCCATTGAAAGCCAGTCCACCAGAGACCCGAATCTGAAAAAACTAAGCCCCCGACGCCACAGGAGACCCCAAAAACAGATCAACAAAAAGCTTCCTAGAGACCATCACTGTCGACCCAGAAGATTGTACAGAAAAAACCCAACTACGAGATAATGCCGCCCACCATAACCGGAAAGAAAATAAGAACCGAAAACTACTCCCATCTTCATCGATGACTAGAGCCGTCTGAGACCCACCCAAAATGATGACAGAAAGACGTAAACACCAGATGGAAACCCCCCAAAAAAAAACTTCGAACAAGAACCAGAATAGATAAAAAACCTTGAAGAAGACGAGAAAAACTCGAACAACTGAAGAAAAAAAACCCCCGCCGTCAAAACAAGAAACGAACCCCACCAACAGAACCACCACCGACAATCAGATCCCAGCAACCCAAAGAGACTTTGAAGGGGGCCAAAGCGCACAACAACTTAAAACTTCAAGGAAACCACAAAACAATGCAGAAAATCAAAAGAAGAAGAGCAAAAAGGAAACAGAAAAAACCTCGTTGCTAGAGACTATTCGACTTCCATTGAAAATACGCACAAACACAGATTGGGAAACCCGCAAAAATCATCGCAACAGGGCATAAAAGAACCAAAATCAGAATTAGCAAAAAAGGCACACGCAAAAAAAATCGGATATAAAGGAGAACATAGCCGTCGGGCAGTTTGAGGCTCACCTAGGGGAGGAAATCCAAAAACCCTAAGATAGAAGGTGTTCTCTTCAACTTATTTTTTTGACTTATTACTTATTCTTATTGGAATCAGATCAGATCAGACCAGATCAGATCAGATCAGAACTATTCAGATCAGATCAGAAAGTTTCAGATCAGACCAGACAAGACCAGATCAGATCAGATCAGATCAGATCAGACCAGATCAGATCAGATCAGATCAGACCAGATCAGATCAGACCATACCATTATTATTATTATTAGTATTATTATTATTTTTTTTTTTTGAAAAGATTATTATTATTATTATTATTATTATTATTATTATTATTATTATTATTGTTACTTATTACTTATTATTATAACTAATATTAATTAACTAATTACTTAATTAATAAAATAATTAATTAATAAATATATAAATAATAATTTTAATAATATAAATAACGTAATAATATTATTATGTTAATTTATTTATTAATTAACAATATTTTTTTAATTAATTAATTAATTTTTTTTGTTCTCCTAAAAAGGTAATAATATTAACATGTTAATGGCATTATTATTAATTAATTAGATAATAATAATATAAATGACTATTTAATAATTATAATAATGTTAATGGAATTATTATTAATTTATTTTTAATTAATTAATTAAATAATATTAGTATTTATTAATTAAATTCTTAATTAGATACTAATAGTAATATTAATAATAATAATAATAATAATAATAATATAAATAATAATAATAATAATAATAATAATAATATAAAAAATAATAATAATAATAATAATAAGAATAATAATAATAATAATAATAATAATAATAATAATAATAATAATAATAATAATAATAATAACAATAATGATAATAATATTAAAATAAAATAATGAAATAATAATAAGAATAATATAATAATAATAATAATAATAATAATAATAATAATAATAATAATAATAATAATAATAATAATAACTTTATGAAATCAAATCAGATCAGATCAGACCAGATCAGACCATATCAGATCAGACCAGATCAGACCAGACCAGACCAGATCAGATCAGATCAGATCAGATCAGACCAGATCAGAAAGATTCAGATCAGATCAGACTGAATCAGACCAGATCAGACCAGATCAGATCAGATCAGATCAGACCTTAATAAATTCAGACCTTATTCAATCAGATCAGACGAAGAGAACAGGCCCATAGCTTCTCTCTCTAAAAACTTCTCTCTACATTTTTGTTGTGTTTTCATTCAATCTTAGTAATCTTTAAACTTGTATGAGATTTGAGCATACAATATACTGATCAGATATCCTGGGAGGAGTGATAGAATTAAGTGTTGTAAGTTATGGCTTAGGAGAAATGTATAATTTCGCAGGTGGCTTCTTGAAGCATTTAAAAAGCTTGATGCATTCATTGCTTAATTGTGTGCATTGACAGTGTTGTGGTCTTTGTTATAGAATAATTTCTTTTCTTGTAAATGGTCTAAAAGCTGTAAACGTATGGAACATAACTGTTAAAAGGAAGAAAAACATGGTTATTTGAATTCTAGAAATATGTTTAGTGTATCATAATTGAATAGCTTTCACATGCAACCGATTGTGTAGAACTTTCTTTATTCTTTGTTAACTGGATGGTCTTCACAATCATATCTTATGTCTCATATGAGTGAAGATGTGTGTAATCATGATGTAGTATTTATGGAATAGAAACTCAGTGTGTGTAATGTGGATTTAACATGTTTAGTAAGTAAGCTATGTTTTACTCATATTGTCGTTAATCCTAATTTATGTGGGTTGCAGCGAGAAAAGAAAAATTTGCAGGATATAAACAACGTTTTTGTATTCAATGTTGATGGTGAAGATGCTTTGAGTAGGCCAACAGCTAAGCTAATAAAAGAATTTGATCATATTGAGGGTACGTGCTCTAAAATTTATAGTTCTTATAAGATGACCTTATTCCCTTGATAGTGTTATGCTGTGTCACTTGTGTTATTTTCTTATAGACTTCTAGTCAATTGGTGGAGAAAAACTATATGGTAGGAGAATAGTTATGGACACTTGTATCCGACTAAAGTCAATGGACTATGTCAGCAATACTTATTTTAATCACCTATGGAAAATAGGTAGGAAAAGTAGAATTTTTTATAGGATACTAGTGTGGTCATAATGGAAGACATTTTTGGTTTTTTCAAGTCTTTTCTGTTTTCGTTTGCCGAATGGTTATGGCTTGTGCCTTTGTGGCCCTTGCATTTTTATGCAAATGATGTTACTTTTTCTCTGGGTTTAGACCATTCTTGTATCTCTAAGTTAACTTATTGTTGGATGATATATGTTCTCTGATGACATGACTTCCTTTTTTGCTCAAAGCATTTACTTCATTGTGACATAATTACACCTTCATTTACTTTGCACCTCTTAATAGAGGACTAAATATTAATTTCTAATGGGTGAAGAAGATGAATAACAAGTAGATTACACAAGTTTGTGAATGAGATTAGCAGAGAGAATGAATTAGTAGATAATATTGAAAGAGTTGTTTGGACCATTACTAAAAGAGAAAAGAGGACAAAGTAAGTAATACATCCCAATATGTTACCAGTTTAATGGAAGAATATGCAACACGTACTAACAAATCACATATATTCATATGTTCAATAATTCAAAAAAAAAAAAAAAAAATCACCAGAAGACCTACTTTTATGAGAATTGATCACTACATGCTATTGGATATTGTGTAGTTTAATAAATCAGGATCAATCAATTAAGTTATGTAACATAGAGAATAATAAGGCTGTATCGCATTCCATCAGCCACGTAGTAAAGGTTTTTGAAAATTAAAGAATTGCTATTTCTCGCATTTAAAAGGAGTAAAAAAACGCGTTTTGGCCCGTATCAAGGGATGACTTATGGTTTTGATTTATAATTAAGCGCTCAGATGATTGAGTTATCTTTTAAAATTTTTTTATTAATGGGTCTAAGGGTTGGATATGAGCTGCGTACAAAACATTCACAAAACATTGACCATGATCCCAACATAAAAGACTAAATTGACCCACATCCATAGGCTCCAAAAAGGGTGGACTTAATAAAAGGGTCGACAATGTCCCTGATCACAATGCTTAGAAAATTGAATATTGGTGCACAGAGAAAAGGATATGTTGCGTTTTTTTTGGTCTCTTTCATGCAAGACATTCATTTCTTTTATTCTTTAGTGCTTAGGTGGAGAGCAATTAGCATTTAGTCAAATCAAAACTTTTTTGATTATCACATTTTTTTACATGATCTTTGTTTTTACACAGAATCATTCATGACAAAGATAGGAAGCCAGTACGGGATTGTATCTGGATCTCGGGAGAACTCTCTCTACAATGCTCTTTGGGTTGCTCAAGCGTTGTTACGTAAAGGGTAATATCGTTGATGGATTATTTAGGAATGGTGGTTGGTTTATGTTTTTCTTAGCACATTGTTTTGGCTTAAACAATGTTGCACGAAACAAAATTGGATACGATATGAGAAACATAAACGAAAACGAGAAACAATAATTAATAAGTTTCGCAAACTTAGGAACCGAAATGTGATTCGCACAATTCACAAAAAAATGCAGAATTATGTAAAAACATATAAACCAAAATTTTTGAATCACCAATTTAATTAATAACTTAATTATCTACTAACAAAATATGAAAATATTGATTTTACTTATTAATGCAATTGAACCTTATATTTTAGTATTAAAAAAAATGTGGCAATTAGTGAAATTCTAATTATATTGCCTATCTTAGTTTCCATTTATAAATAAATTAAATACTAACTTATTTATCTACTAACAAAATAATAGGATTAATATTACAAATATAATATCTTTTAGAAAAATTAAGAAATAAAATAACACTTCTTACTTTTAAATTTTTTTAAAGGACTAGACAAAAAAAAAACATTTTAAAAGAAAAACAATCAGTCTTTCAATTGGTCAAAGCTTAGCAAAATAATAGTGGATGACAACTAGCATTAAGCTAGTATCAAGAGCAGTCGTGGATGACTACTAGTATTAAGCTAGTAAAAAAATGGTGGATGACACTCCACCTAATGTTTTAGTCTACTCTAAAAAGACTATTTTTATTCACTTTTCAATTTACATTCTATCAAAACCCAAGACTTCATCGTCCTCATTCGTCTTTTTCAAGGTCAACTCTAGCTTCCCAAAAGGATAATTGCTTCAATCTTGCCCATAAAGATGAAAATTTGCCCGTATTAAGCGAGATACACCACTTTAGAAATATTTAAATCGACTATCAAAACGTGGATGGCCATTTTCAATTTACATTCTATCAAAACCCAAGACTTCATTGTCCTCATTCGTCTTTTTCAAGGTCAGCTCTAGTTTCCCAAATGGATAATTGCTTCAATCTTTCCCATAAAGATGAAAATTTGCCCGTATTAAGTGAGATACACCAGTTTAGAAATATTTAAATCGACTATCAAAACGTGGATGGCCATATTCAATTTACATTCTATCAAAACCCAAGACTTCATCGTCCTCATTCGTCTTTTTCAAGGCCAGCTTAGCTTCCCAAATTTGCTTCAATCTCGCCCACAAAGATGAAAATTTGCCCGTATTAAGCGAGATACACCAGTTCCGAAATATTTAAATCGACTATCAAAACGTGGATGGCCATCCCCGGCACGGATGTTTCCGACTGGAGACCGGAGATCCGATCCACATTTTGCGCTTTATTGGGCTTACCTCATACTAATATTTGGATAGCCTTTTTTGACTTGAGAATGTGACTGTACTAATTTCTCTATAGATCTTCAAAGACAGCTGACAAGCGGATGCTTCTATTTACGAACGAGGATGATCCGTTTGGGACCTTGAAGGGAGTAACAAAGCTAGACATGACCAGGACAACTTTGCAACGAGCGAAGGTAGGTTTCTCGATGATCTATCTTTTCATCTAAATTGTTAGGGTGATATAATTTTTAATTTTTGCAATTTTCAGGATGCACAAGACCTTGGTATCTCAATTGAACTTCTTCCACTGACTTATCCTGATACGAAGTTTAATGTTTCCCTTTTCTATGCTGTATGTAAATGCCTTTCGGTCCATTTATACATTTTCCTTTCTGATGTTGTTTGCGAATTTCTTTTCGTTTATCTTTCTTTATTAGCTTATTTGTTTTATAAACTTAATTGGAAACCACTACCGGTTTAGGACATGCTTGGATTGGAGGATAAGGCTATAGTTGATTTTGTTCCGTCCTCTATAGAAAGGTTTGTTATTATAATCTTATTTTTTGGGTTTTTATTATTTGCATGCTATCTAGACAACTAGTTCATTGTGTATATGTTATCTTTTTGATGTTTATGTATTCGTATGTTTGGTACCATTTTTTTTAATTTGCCGAAATATTGTGGTTTGGTCATGCTTAACCGCATAGTACATTGGGAGCAATTTTCATTCGAAACTTGTTCATCATTTCTTAGAATAGTGATGCGGATGAGGTTTAGAGTTTCTCATATGGTCATGGATATGCAGATTGCAAGACATGAAGGACCAATTGAGAAAGCGTATGTACAAGAAGCGTAGGTATAGAATTTATACATTATCAATTGTAAATGGCATATCTATACAACTGAGTGCATATGCTCTACTTCGTCCAACTAATCCAGGTTTACCTTTTAACATAATCTCCAAGATTCATTATTAAATTAAATCATATGCGATTTCTTCTCATGCAATGCGCTGCTTTGGATTGTAGGAAATATTACTTGGTTGGACTCAACGACCAATCTTCCTTTGAAGGTAGGCTTTTGACAATCCAGATATCATACTGCTTTGTTATCTAATTTCTAGCATAACTAATTAAGTATAATATTTGTCTCCTTAAGTTCACCTTAACCCTTAATACCAACAAAGGAAGTCCTTTGTTTATCCCTTGGTTCAAAGCCTTCCCGTCTAGTCTTCCTAGCTCCAAATTCTTTTGTTAACCAGACTACCTCCTTGATCCATTGGGTGATCAAAAGGGCTTGACATCCCTTCCAGGGCTTGTTGGTGTCATTTATGCCTTCTCAATTTTTAAATGCAGTGGCCTACAATAGAATATCTTTTTTGCTTAATGTTTTTGTCAAGACTCAAGGGTGATAATTTTGGTACACTATGCACATATACCTATGTAGCTATTGTTTTCTATACTACATATTATTTCAATTTTGATGGCTACCGTGTTTTGGAAATTCTTTTTAGTACTTTTGTGATGCTAAACGACTAGATTCAATTTTTGACAAATCCTTGAAATTAGGTGAAAGGTTGGTTTAAAAGCGGTCAGCATAAATGCTTTCAATCATTATAAACCCTTTTTGCAAAAAAGGGGATGGAGGAATCTTTTTGCTTGAAGGCTTCTAGTGAAATAGATAAATTCTTAAGCTTTGGTGAAGTATAGGATTAAGAACTTGGGAGAAATTGAATGTACTAGGATTATACAAAAGGATGGGAAGTTGTCTTAAATGAAAGTGAGAAGTTTGATATCGAGAGGTATTAAAGCCTGTGCCACTCATGAATATGAGTAGGCTATGGCATAAACTAGCTGCAAGACAGTTAGATGCTATGTGACTAATTGCTTTTTACATGCTATGTGTGTAATCATTTAGTACACTCTATTAGTATGTGAAGATGATAAGTTTTAGGTGTAATGGACTATTGTATTTTGTTTGATACAACTATTATAAAGGCAATATAGACAATACTAACAAGACTGAGTTGGATGTTGCTAAAAGGACCTATAAGGTAATACCTTATCCTGTATACCATTCCTCTATATGGATTATAAGTTTACCACAACAAGACATGCTAATGGCTGCTATTGCAGTGACATAGAACTGAAATCTGTATCTTAATTACAAATTAAAAATTAAAGGGGAATTTAAATATATAACACTTAAAATCTTTTAAGTAGTGAAAGGTAAGGCTGAGAACTTCTTTTGAAGTTGTAATCAGCTAGTAGCTCTTTATATTGGTCTGAAGATCATGTGAGGTGTTTGATTTGGTAAATGATTACTTTTGGCTTTTGATTTTCTTAAAGTAGTCCGAGAGAATGTCATAAAGATAAGGTTGAAAACTTTTTTTGAAGTAGTAATTAGCCAGTTTTCTTCAGTCACTCCGAGGATTCGGTGAGGTGTTCTATTTGGTGTTTGATTTGGAATTTTGATTATCTATGGCTTTTGATTTGTCTGCAGTAGGCGAGCAGAGTAAATGTTGTGGCTGAGAATGTGCATTTGATTTATAAATTCTAAAATGGATCAAATTCTTTTTTGTGACTTGAAATTCAAATTTAGAATTTGGGCCAATTTCCATCTGATTCCAAACCAATTTAAATTAGTCCATTAATTAAAACATTAAAGTGATTTGTTATCTCAATTCTAATTTGTGAAAAAAACTAAAATTCTTCAATTTTTTTTATCTTCTAATTTGATTACTTCTACTACATTTCAACTCCCGTTCTTCATCTTCATAAAAAGCCCTAGAAATTCAACTTAATCTTTTCACAATACGTCATCCATGACATATTTTCTCTCGAATTCTCCTTCACAAAACCTAAATTTCATCACTAACGTCTTTAAATTCATTTTCCCTCATTTGTTTTCTCTTGACCATGTTAGTCATTAATGTCAATTCTTTAGTGTCATTACTTATCCCTTTTTCTCCTTCCAATGAGGGGATGTGATCTAAGGTTAAGAAGCTATGGAATTGGCCGACTTGGGTTACGTGGTGAGGTTTCGTAGGCAAATATTCGAAAAATGGTTTTGGAATAACTGGCTGTAGTGGCGCAACAAATTGAAGAACGTCAAAGTGATTGGGCTTATTGTACTTCAATTGTTGTTGTATTTAACCTTCTTTGGAACATGGATTTTGTGTTTGTTATTATTATGATTATCATTAGTAGAGATGAGAATTTGAGGTCTTGTCTTGTTGGTTATGGATTCTAGTATGTTTGTGTTTGTTAGATTCTGATTAAATGAGCAGGGGAGAAATGGTTGGACCTAGGTTTGGGCTGCCCCTGGGGCTAAATTCAAGTTTTAATTTTAGTTTCAAATTGCAATGATTCTCCAAAAAGTATATTAACAAGGTTAGAACCTTAATCCCGAAAGATTGAGATCGACTATCTACTTTATGAACCAATATATTAGTCCTAGTGGTCGTTCATATGGATTCTTCTTCTCCATTCATTTCGATTTTCTACCATCTCAATTTGTAAGTTTAGATCATTCTATCTTTGTTTTAAGAAGCATGCCTCAGGCGCGCATAGGCGCAGGGCGCACCGAGGCTCCAGCCAAAACGCCTCGTGGACTCTGGACGCTGCGCATACAAGAAGACATGGCAAAAGGCGCGCCTCACCTGCGCCTCAAGCGCCTCATGCGCCTCGAGCGCCTTTTGACCCTGAAGCTCTTTTGTAAATAAATCTTTCAAATAAACCTTTCATAGGTTAAAAAAATTCATACCTTTTACTAATATACCCTTCATTAATTTTGCCCTAGTACGAATTCAAAATTGAGGGGAAAAAATATCAGAAGTAAAAAACCCTAAATTTAGTTGCTTCATCTTCTCTATGAACGACATTTGACTCATTGCTACTACTCCAAGCTAGTTCGACTGTTACTCGGGTGCTCTAGGTATGTTCTTGCATTCTTTCTTCTTTTTTCTTCTTTCTCTTTTCTTTCTTCTCCTTTCTCCTTTCTCGATCTTCGCGTGCTTTTTCTCTTTTCTCCTTTGTATTTTTTTCTTTGTTCTCCTTTTTCCATCTTCACCTGCTGCTGGCCTTGCTGCTCCATTTTTCATTTGCTAATTTTATGTCGATTTTCATTTTTATTAGTTATGTTGATTTTAATACCTAGGCTGGTTTGTTCATCATTTTTGTATTGTTTTTCTAATGTTTTCTTTTATTGTTATTTTTTAATTATTTATTGTTATTGTTTACATTATGTGTGAGTAGTGTTATTATGTGTAAGTGCTTGAGTAACTTATTGATTATTATTTTTTATTATTTATTGTTATTGTTTATATTAAAAGGAAGATGATTCCGATTAAGATGAGTAGTGTTTTATATAATGGTGTCACTCCAAACTCAATCTCATTGTTTGCTTTCTTTATTTTTCTCTATGTTTTAATTTTTTAATTTTATTTCTTTTGTTAACTCTAGACTATGTTATTGACTTATCGTATGACTTTATTAGAGCTGTTCATGGGCGGGCCACCCGCTAGGCCCGCTCAATCCGGCTCGAAAAACGGGCGGGCATGGACAACGTTTTTCAAAAAAATTTAAAGTTTGGACGGGTAATACCCGCCCGCCAAGATAAACGGGCGGGTAGCGACACCAAAAAATTACCCGCGGGTATACCCGCACACCCGCTTAGTTTAGTATATTATTTATTAAATAATTAATTTTATTAAATATTAAACTATTACTATTACATGACCCATACCCAACTAAGGTTTACTTCTTTTAGACTTTAATATTTTTAACCATCAAAGCACTCAAGCAATCGACTATCAAAGTTTGAACAAGTAGCCGACTCCACCGTCTATATTCAATATTCATGTAATTTGACTATTTTGAGACTTTATATATATTTAGAGTATTTTAGATATGTATTATATTTTTTTTGTTCTTCTAAAACTTAACTTTATAATATGTTTTATGTTTTAAATTATTATATAAAAATACCCGCCTACTCGCGGGTCCCGCCCGCTTAAAAATGGGCGGTAGCGACAAAATAATATGCTCGCAAATGCAGGCGGGGTTTTGAATATTTCAGCCCGCGGGTAGAATTTTTAGGTGCTACCCGGTCCGCTACCGGCCCAAGCCCGCCCATGAACAGCTCTAGACTTTATGTGCTAAAGTAGTGTTTATCTTAATTTTATGTTATTTTAATATGAACTTCATGTTGTTTTAAGTATTAAATATGCTTTAAAATTGATTTTGGAGCTTTTTAGCAAAATTGAGCGCCTCGTATACAAAAAGCCCCCGTCTCCGCCTCGCGCCTCGGAAAAAAGTACCTTTTGCGCCTCGGAGCGCCTTGCGCCTCTTAAAACTAAGCATTCTATTCATATTCTTTTTCACTTCTGTCCTCAAAAGCATCTTCAGTCTTCTTCATTCTCTTTCCTAGTCTTCTGAGCTTTATTTTTCTATCTTCTTGGTCTTTCCACATACCCAAATCATTTTAAATGATTCTTTTTTTATCTTTTCCTCGATATTTGCAACCCTTAAACCCTTTCTTGTGTCTTCGTTTTGAATTCTATCACTTAAGGTATACCCATTCATCCATCGGAGCATTCACATATTCGTTACTTCTATCTTCTTACGATCCTTTCCGAAAGCCCAACTTGATCCATAGAGTAGCGCAGTTTAATGACTGTTTGATAGAAGTTTCCCTTTAGTTTTAAAGGGTCACCTCGGTCACATAATATTCCAGTAGACTCTCCATTTTTGCCACTCGTACTTAATTCAATGGGTCACATCTTGTTGGATGTCCTGACTACTCTAAAATATCTAAGGGCATACCTCGATGACACAATATTCCAGTAGACGCTCCTTATTTTTCCAGTCAACTTAATTTAATGGGTCACATCTTGTTGGATGTCCCGACTACTCTAAAAGGTGTTTGAAGCACCAACCTGAAACAATTTCTCCCTCTTGCTTTATTGTGTCTTTTGTTATCTCGTTTGTGCTAAGGTTACACTACATGCACTCTTTTGTACTTCGACTTAATTTGAAACCTCATGACTCTGTAACGGAGGGGCCCCCGGTTAAACCAGCTCTCATTACGTACTATAGGAAGGATAGAAGGAATGGTAGTTAAATAGAAGAATATTAATAAGTGTCTTGTGATTGTATTTTAAATGCTTAGGTGGCAATATTAATAAGTGTCTTGTATTAATAAAGGCTTAGGTGGCACTTTATGTTGGTAAATTGCCTATGCCTATATATAGAGACATAATAATCATTTGTAGGCATCAAATAAATAAATAAGAAACACATTCTTGGAGGGAGCTAGGGTAGGGCTCGAATTCTACCAACAGTTTGTTTGTTTGATCATTTACTTACTGTTTTTTGGTGTTCTTGAGTGCATATTCACATTGTAACAGCCCCAAACTATTGCAAAGGTATCAAAGCAAGTCGTTCTTGGAGGCGAATATGGTGCAAGAAAGCATGGAGAGGTGGGAACAAGGGCTGGCCAAGGTGACTGACGCCATAACCGGTTTAGAAGGAAGGATTACTCAACGATTGGACAATCTTGAAGGTTTGGAGGGAAAGATGGTTCAACGATTGGACAGTCTTGAAGCCTCGGATGAGAAGATAAACCAAAGGCTGGACAAAACCGAGCAAATTCTATCAATATTGATAGAGGAGAGGACAGAAACTGATGGGAAGAAAAGGGAAGAATAGAATACGGCAATTAGGGTTTCTGATGGGCAAAATTGGGGAAAATGCAATTGGGGAAGAATCCGTTCATACATTCATAACCCATTCAATGGGTACGGCCGAAAATGGTGGCAGACAGAGAGGCACGAAGAAGTGGGGAATTGAGGAAGAATCACCTCCAATTGAGGAGGGAGGGTGCCGTGAGAGGAGAGTAAATAGGCGGCTAGAGCAGAATTTGAATGATGATGATACAAGAAGTGAGAACTCTAATGGGGAAAATCCCGATTCTTGGATCCGGAAGGCGGAAAAATATTTCTCATTTTACCAACTAGGTGAAAGGGAGAAATTAGAAGCGGCGGCGGTTAGTTTTGAGGGCGAAGCCGAGATTTGGTTTGATTGGGAGGAACAAAATGAATCAATTAGAAATTGGCAAGATTTGAAGTACTTAATTTTGAGTCGGCTCCGGCCTTGGGACGAACGAGAAATGTGTGAGCAATGGTTATCGGTGGAGCAAACGGGTTCGGTGGCGGAATATAGGAGTGAATTTATTTCAAGATTGACTCATTTGGGCAAAAAGGAGGAAAGTGTGATGATAGGGGCATTTATGAAAGGGTTAACCGAAGACATAATAACCGAGCTGAAGGTTCTTGGGCCAATCAATTTGGGGCAAGCTATGTCGTGGGCGGAGAAGATCGAAGCAAAAATCAGGGCACAATCCCATACATGGTTAGGGAGGAGAGGAGAACCAATGAGAAATACCCAAACCAACCACATCCATAATAAGCCTTTTTCCCATAATCCTAATTCCCAAAATTCAAGAAACCCACCTTTTCGAAACCACCAAAACTATCCACCAAACTACAAACCCATGAACACATCTCAATTGAGGGGGAGAGAAACCGGAGGACAGTCGGGGGAACGAGTACGGACTACGGAGATTGTCGGATAAGGAATGGCGAGAACGGAAGGCAAAAGGATTGTGTTATCGATGTGATGACAAGTGGTCGGTAAATCACAAGTGTAAGAAGGAACTTAGTGTATTAATTACTTGCGATGAAGAGGAGGAGGATGAGGGGGAGATATGGGAAAGGGAGGAGCCGAAGGAGGTGGAGGAACGGGAGTCCATGATTTCTTTGAATTCGGTGGTGGGTATCACAAACCCGAAAACCATGAAAATGTTGGGAAAAATCGAGGTGGAAGAATTGACTATAATGGTAGATCAGGGAGCCATGAACAATTTTTTTTCTACTAAAGTTCAAAAATTGGGCATGACTTGCGAAGAGTGCGAGAAGTTTGGAGTCGTCTTGGGCAATGGAGATGAGATTTTGGGAAAAGGAATTTGTCGAAGAGTAACGGTGCATTTACAAGGGTTGATAATCGTGCAAGATTTCTTGTGTTTAGAGTTGGGAAATTCGGATGTGATCCTTAGGATACAATGGTTTGAAACCTTGGGGCCAGTGACAACGAATTGGATGACTCAAACTATGCATTTTCGATGGGAAGGAAATCCGGTTATGTTGGTGGGTGACCCTTCACTCAAGCAATCAAAAATATCTTTGAAAGCCATGATGAAAGAAATCAAGAAGGAAGGTGGGGGCATTTTGGTGCAATATAATGGCATCGAGCATTGTTTGAAGGAAACACTTATTCCGGAGGGGTTGAAAGGCGTATTGGAGGAGAATAAAGACATATTTCAGCCGCTTACAACATGACCATCGGTCGAGAGTCATGATCATGCAATCACTTTGAAAGAAGGCACGGATCCGATAAATGTTCGACCATATTGTTACCCTTATTGTCAAAAGAACGAGACCGAGAGATTGGTGCATGATATGTTGAAGGCCGGTTTGATACAACCATCCATTAGCCCATTCTCTAGCCCGGTGATCTTGGTAAAGAAGAAAGACAGATCTTAGAGGTTTTGTGTCGACTATAGGGCTTTGAATAAAGCAACGGTGCCGGATAAGTATCCTATTCCTATGACAGACGAACTATTGGATGGATTACACGGGGCTACAATCTATACTAAGTTGGACCTTAAGTCGGGGTATCATCAAATCCGGATGCGAGATGAGGATATTCATAAAACGGCCTTTAGAACACACGAGGGGCATTATGAATTTCTTATGATGCCATTTGGGTTAACTAACGCCCTATCGACGTTTCAGTCGTTGATGAATGAGATCTTTAGGTCTTATTTGCGGAAATTTGTGTTGGTGTTCTTTGAAGACATATTGATCTATAGTGAAGAGGAGGCGGAGCATAGGCGACATGTGGAGTTGGTGCGCCGTCGGTTACGAGAATATTTTATGGTGGTCAATAGTGGAAAATGCAAGTTCGGGGTAGAAAAGGTGGCATACTTGGGGCATGTGATCTCGAGGGGTGGGGGGGGGGGGTAGCCGTGGATGATGACAGGGTGCAGGCAATGGTAACTTGGCCAAGGCCCAAGAATGTGAAGGAATTACGAGGATTTCTTGGTCTTATGGGATATTATGGGAGGTTTGTCAAGGGATATGCTAGGGTGGCTCAAGGGCTCTTTAGATTACTTCAAAAAGATGCGTTTTCTTGGGACACTGATGCTGAAACGGCGTTCACAAATTTGAAGTTAGCAATGACTCAAGTGCCGGTGTTGGCTATGCCAAATTTCTAAGTCTTGTTTGTGGTAGAAATCGATGCATGTCACTGTAGGGTGGGAGCCGTTCTTCTTCAAGAAAAACATCCAATTGCATTCTTTAGCAAGACGTTGGGAGTTAGAGCAAGGGGAAAATCCATTTATGAAAAAGAACTTATGGCGATAGTCTTTGCGGTCTTGAAATGGAAACATTATCTAATGGGACGACGCTTCTTGGTCCGTTCCGATCAACAAAGTTTTAAACACATATTGGAGCAACGGGAGGTTAATGGGGAATACCAAAAGTGGATGATGAAATTAATGGCTTTTGACTTCATGATTGAATATTAATTGGGGAAACAAAATTTGGTGGCCGATGCCTTATCTCGTATACCGAGTTCGGAAGTTGAATTTGGGTCAATGATGAGTTCTCATAGGATTCATCGGCAAATATTGCAAGAGGAAGTCAAGCGAGACAGCACGTTACATGGGATACGACAAAGTTTAGAGAATGGAGAAAGTGATTCCTTGGGGTTTACAGTAGAAAACGATGTGCTCTTCTTTAAGGGGAGGTATGTCTTGGCTCGTTCTTCACCATTTATTTCGGTTCTTTTGAAAGAATACCATGATTCTCCGTTTGGTGGGCATGAGGGGGAATTGAAGACTTACTTGCGATTGGCTCAAGAATGTTATTGGGAAGATATGCGGCGACAAGTCATGCAATGTGTTCGGGCATGTCAAATATGTCAACAATCCAAAGCTTCCAATCAAAAATCGGCCGGATTGTTACAAAATCTACCTATTCCTTCACAAGTTTGGGAGCATGTGACCATGGACTTTATTGAGGGATTACCCAAGTCCGAGGGTAAGGATACTATTTTGGTGGTGGTCGATCTAAGTTTGGGCATTTCTTGACATTGAAGCATCTATTCACGGCTTTACAAGTGGCCGAGTTGTTTGTGAAAAACGTGGTGCGACTACATGGGTTTCCAACATCCATAGTCTCGGATAGTGACAAGATATTCATGAGCACATTTTGGAGGGAACTTCTTCGACTACAACAAACTCAATTGTTGCGAAGTACGACCTTTCACCCTCAAACAGACGGCCAAACGGAGAGAGTTAATAAGGTGGTTGAAACTTACCTACGGTGCTTTGCGAATGGGCAGCCCAAGAAGTGGGCTAGGTGGATTCATTGGGCCGAATTTAATTACAACACGTCTACCCACACGTCCATCAACATGACTCCTTTTCACGCCTTGTATGGTAGGGTTCCTCCCCATGTGGTACGAGTGGGGCATCAAGCGATGCCGGTGGATGCACTAGACCAATTACTTCAACAACGAGATGTGATGTTAGATGAGCTCAAATTTAATATGCTCAAGGCTCAAGTTAGAATGAAGCAACAAGCGGATAAGAAGCAAAGAAGTGGAATTTCAAGAAGGGACTATGTGCACCTGAAAATACAACCTTACAAGCAGCGCTCTTTGGCAAAGCGACCCAATTGCAAGTTGAGTTTACGGTATTTTGGTCCTTATAAAATAATTCAAAGGATAGGGGAAGTGGCGTATAAATTGGAGTTGCCCCAGGATTGTAGCATACATCCCGTATTTCATGTGTCCCAATTAAAGAAGGTCGTTGGGGCCACTACTTCCTCACATTCTGCCCCTCCCCTCACGACTGAATTGGAATGGGATGCCAAAACCATAGATATCTTGAATATTCGAAAGTCGGCTGCAGGAAATGATGAGGTCTTGGTTGCGTGGGATGGGTTGGACTACACATATGACACTTGGGAAGATAAGAAGATGTTTTTTGATGCTCACCCTCTTGCTCACCTTGAGGACAAGGTGAAGGTGTTAGCGGGGGGGTATTGTAACGGAGGGGCCCCCGGTTAAACCAGCTCTCATTACGTACTATAGGAAGAATAGAAGGAATGGCAATTAAATAGAAGAATATTAATAAGTGTCTTGTGTTTGAATTTAAAATGCTTAGGTGGCAATATTAATAAGTGTCTTGTATTAATAAAGGCTTAGGTGGCACTTTATGTTGGTAAATAGCCTATGCCTATATATAGAGACATAATAATCATTTGTAGGCATCAAATAAATAAATAAGAAACACATTCTTGGAGGGAGCTAGGGTAGGGCTCGAATTCTACCTACATTTTGTTTGTGATCATTTACTTACTATTTTTTGGTGTTCTTGAGTGCATATTCACATTGTAACAGCCCTAAACTGTTACGACTCCAACTCTTGTCTCCATCATTTTAACTTAACTTTTTTACCCTCCCCTGGTCATATTGCCAAAACAATGTTATGAGTAAACAAAATGCACCAAGGCGCATCTCAGGTATTGATCGAGTTATCTCATCTTGGACTGTTGCGAAAAAGGGGGCTTAGGATCAAGCCTTGGTGAAGGCCGCTGTTGCTCCACATGCATCATTTGTCTTTATTTTTCGATTCATATCTTGCACTATGTTAATGTGTTTATTGGGAATGCCTTTCTTTGCCACTGTCCACCAGAGTTGTGCAAGTCTCTTTTTTTTATCCTAAGTACTCCATTGTCTCATAGGATAAATTGCTTCCATTGTAGATCTTCCCGACACAAACAAACAAAGAATTTATATGTAGACAATTCTGAAATTTCCAAGCACTTGTGTTTCATTTAAAATTTTGTGTTCTTAAATCTATTATTTATATCTCAGATTTTAAATAAACTCTATGTTCCAAAACACACTCTAATAAAAAGTCAGAAAATCATGAATTGTGGAGTTTAACTGTATTCAATAGGGGAGAATGAATACTTAGTTATTTCTTGGTGGTATATATAAGCGCAGGAATCTGCAGATTCTGATTGAATTTTTGTATTTTGATTTAATGCAGTCTGAAAGGTCATTAATATGTGCTGATACCGGTGCACTTTTGGAAGAAGCTCCCAAACAATTTTTATCATATAGAAAGTAAGCTTTCTCTTATTCTTGCCATTGCGGCTATTGTTTGTTATCACATTGATTCCCTCCTGGTTGATATCTGTCTCTTACTTGTCTTGCTGCTATTTTTTGTTATTACATTATTTCCCTTCATGTCGATAACTATTTCAACAGATTTCAAATATGGAATGACATGGTTATCAATACATTTAAAGTTGTTGAATTATGTTTAGGGAGGTTTTCATCGAACTTGGGTTATACG
Organism: Amaranthus palmeri; assembly: GCA_019776075.1. Lineage (NCBI taxonomy): Eukaryota > Viridiplantae > Streptophyta > Magnoliopsida > Caryophyllales > Amaranthaceae > Amaranthus > Amaranthus palmeri. The sequence continues at coordinate 68,563 of JAAKBH010000747.1, forward strand.
TATGCTTATAATTGATGGTATTTCAGTAACTTAATGCATTTTGGTAACTAGTAAGGTTCCCTTGACCCGTGGGCATATTTCTTTTCTTCAAATAAAAGTGTATCGGTTAAAATTTGTACAGAATGTGAAAGAGGGTTGAAAATTTTCTTTTTAAATGGTTCAACGAGTTGTATTTTGTTGAAATCAACCAGCCAATGCTCATTGTTGATGGAACTTAGTCTTGTGAAGTTTTAAGTAGAATATTTTTGCACTTTTGGTAAGTTGAGCCTTGTGCTTCATTTTTGTAACCTTTTACCCTGGTGAAATATTGTGGGCAAGTTCATAAGAGGTTTTATTTTGTGAGTGTTTTCGTTGTTGATTGTTATGGCTTTTGAGCTGTTATGCTTTGCGCGCTGCATGGTCGCCTATCACCGTGACACTTTAGTATCTGCGCATTTGCATGCGTTTAAGGGCTTGTCACTTGTGCTTTTGACTCTGGGTCCCTTTTTGTATATGGGTGAACAAAGTTGTTAAAATCATGATTCTACTTAAAATTGTATAGAGAGGTAGAATCGAATCGTAGAATCGCACGATTCTACAAATAAACTTAAAAATATAAAAAATATCTAGTTTCTTATCATTATTATCCAATTCAAAAGTTTAAATTTATGAATTAAAGTTTCTTTGACTTTATGTTTAAGAATATAACAAAAACTTTTCAATAATTAGTTTAAATCTTCATACCGATTAAGAAATTTATTTTTTAGGGAAATTCCACATGGTAGCATCAAGTTTTAATGAAATGCTAATGCTAGCACTTTTTTAAGAAAATTCTACATGGTAGCATCCATTTTATGCACTATCTAATTACCGTAACATTTTCCGTTAAATCTTATTTTATTCCGTTTAATTCATCATTTTGTAAGTTTTTTCCACATGGTAGCATCCAATTTCTCCATTTTGACGTATAATTCATCATTTTATTGTTTAATTCACCGTTTAATTCATTAATGTCCATAAATGTTAAATAATTTTATGGAAAAAAATTTATAAAATTTAAATAATTCTACGGAAAAATGATTTAACTTTTAATTCACCATTTTTATGTTTAATTTATCGGTTGAAACAAGTACTCTTTCGAATAAGTACTTGTTTCGATCGAATTTTCGAAACAGTTATCCCATAAGGATAGTAGCGACGTCCGTTTTTCAAAAAAAATCATTAAGATGGGTAAAAAATAAAAATGACGTCATATAACATTTTCGGTTTACGTATCGAAAAATAGGCGTATAAATACTTGTTTCGACCGGATTTTCGAAAGAGTTACCCCATAAGGGTATTTGCAGCGTCTATTTTTTGAAAAAAATCGTTATGATGGGTAAAAATGACGCCAAATATCTTTGTTGGTTTACGCATCGAAAAATAGGTGAATAAGTACTATTTCGACCCGATTAGATAGTTTCTTATAGTTTTCAATAAAATTATTAAACATTTATGAGTGTTAATGAATAAAACGGTGAATCAAACATTAAAATGGTGAATTAAAAGTTAAAATGGTAAATTAACAAAAACTGGATGCTACCATGTGAAAAAAAAAACTTACAAAATGATGAATTTAACGAAATTTAACAAGAACTTAACGGAAAATGCTACGGCAATTAGATAGTGCATAAACTGGATGCTACCATGTGGAATTTTCTTAAAAAAGTGCTACCACCGACATTTTATCAAAACTGGATGCTACCATGTGGAATTTCCCTATTTTTAAAAGTATTCATGATGGAAAATTCGAAATTTATGTGTATATATGAAAGAGATTAGTAAATATGGTACATAAGAAAAATTAAAAATAATTCATACTATATTAGTAGAAATGGATCGTTAAATTGTAGAATCGTAGAATTATGTTATGATTATACCTTTTAAAATTTTATTCCAACTAGAATCGTAAGAATCTACAACTTTAAGATTCTACCTACGATTCAAATCGCTCGGTTGTTTTTGGATCGTAAAATCGTAGAATAGAATCGCGATTTTAACAACCATGTGGGTGACGCTTCAATAGTTTCTTTAAAATGGTATCCTTTTTGACTTCAATGCTAACTTAGGTCGTGTAAATGTGCTCTCTGTGACCGGTGTACGATTACGTGTTGTTTTGTCTTTGAGCCATATGGCTTGTGTTAAAGGAGTTGTGGCTGACAAATGTATGCCTCTTTACCCATAACTCACTAATTATGGTTCATTGGTTATGCTGTTTAGCTCTTGACAATATACAAGATGTATACATTGATTGGAGGTTTTGATTCACGTCCTTGCAGCCAAGAAGTAAAGTTTTCCGTGGAGGAGATTTCACAATTAAAACGAGTTTCTACAACACAACTTTGTCTTCTTGGATTTAAGCCGTTGAGTTGCTTGAAGGATTACCATAATCTGAAGCCATCAACGTTTTTGTTTCCAACTGATGAGGTAGATTGTTGCCTTTGTAGACTGTAGTATATGTTGAGTGCTGATCAGTTTTGTTTAACTTTTGGTCATACAAAGCCTTTGATCCTGTTGTTGGAACTCCATGAATGTGATTATCTAGTTTGTCTTACTAACATCATATGCATTATCATTTGTGTGTTTGTGGGCTATCGACTATATAATATGTTATCATTCTCTCTCGGAAATTTTCTAATATTTTTGGTTTGTATCGTAGGAAATGATTGGAAGCACTAAGATCTTTATCGCTTTGCATCGATCTATGTTGCGGCTTAGGCGGTTTGTGTTCTACTCTTTAATCTTTTTGCCATCAACATGTAGCATTATGAATCAATTCAAACATTTCAGTATATTGGATTTAAGCAAGAGACCAACTCACATGTTGACGCCATCTCTTGAATTTTCCTGCAAATGATTTAAGTTTAGTATATCATAAAACCACACTTTAAAAAAGAAAGAATATCATAAACAACATTGAAACTCAACATACCATATTTTAAAGTAATTAATTAATATGCGACCATTTTCGGGGCTATTAACTTAATGGACACTGGAGTATGGAGCTTAGTTCCCAAACCTCGAATACTTGGAGAGATCATAATCCTCCAATCAATATACCACTTGATATTTTTACCGGTCGACCTTTCTACTTCCTACTACAAATTAAGCTTGGAGACTTTTCAATGAATACACAATCATTGTCCATTGACCATTCCCCAAATATAAAATGTTTAAAAGCATTTTCGAGAAGCATTTCAATCAATAACTTAATAGTTATCATCTTGATATTCTTATTAACAAAGTCCCTTTGATTCAAAATCCTTGTCATCAAGAAAACAATTTGCATCATTTAATATAATACATTGAAGTAGTTTAATGAAGGATCTTTCCATAAGAAGTCAGGATGTACAATAGTGTAAAAATGCGGTATCGGTTGAGATCGTTGTAACAAAACGCTGATGTGGTAACGAGAGTGATGCGATTATCATATCGCCTAAATATCGGTTGATATCATAAGATATACCTCGATGTGGCCCAAAAGGCGGTTCTTTTACACCTTTACAACACGGTTAAAGCAGTTCGTTTATTTTGAAAACCTTTACAATGCTGCCGATGCGATGCGACGTGGCCTTGTTTTTATTCTATGAAATGTACTTAAAGTACTTTAAATGTAAGTTTTTAAATACTTAACATCTCTTAAAACACTTTAAATCATAAATAATCCTTTTTCTCAAATCTTAAAAGGAGTTTTATTTTAAAAGTTTAACTCTTCTTCAAGGGATCACTTATATGAAAAAAAAATTCAGTAAACTCAAAGTAAGCAACTATAAATCATTTTCAAGATATATATATTTAAAAATATATAGTAAGAGTCTTAAATTCAAGGTTCTAACAAAATATGGTTATTTTCTTTAATATTGTAAATAAAACCGCTCTTTTGATTGTAATGAGAATAAAATCTTAATTTAATAACTTAAGGTTTTTTTTATTTTTTTATTTTTATTTATTTATTTTTTTTTTGAAATCTTCTAAGAATGAAATTGAAAATCTTAAATACATTTGTAAATAAGTAAAGTAATTTTAATATTCAAAAAAAAAAAAAGTAGAGTAATGTTTAAAAATAAATTTCTTTTTTAGATTCTTTTAAATCAAGACATTGTTCTTAAAAACAAACTTCAATCAACACTTTAACTTGCAACATCAACTTAACCAATATATTTGAATTTATAATTTATCCATCTAACTTCATCAAACTCATAAATCATTCTTTGAATCATAAATTATGTAAGCATTTCAAATTCTCCATTCAAGATAAACCTTACAGATATCATGTCATTTAAGAAAAAGAAAGTGTTTTTGTACACCTTAAGCAAAACCTCATTCAATTATTTGCTTGCTTCAACTTCATGTGTAACTCCACCCTTAATTCTACATTCAATTTGAAGTCCAAATCTCTTAGACTCTTACCATCTTAAGTACCTTGCTTGTGGTTTGCATCAAAGGCCTTTCTTTCCTTGAGTGAGATTCTTTCGAAATCTTGTGTGTCAAAACAAAAGTGGCTATTAGAGGTTTTTTTTTCCTTCATTTAGTGAGATTCTTTACCATCGCATTTAAACAGATAATTTCTGGTTGATCCCTTGAGCTGTCAGCCCCCATGGAATAAATGAGGTTAAATCTATTTTTGAACCATGTTAGAAGCCAATATGTCAGTGCCAAACTTAATAGGGAAAGGAATCATTTCCTACATGTTTTTAGTTGCTTCTTAATATCCATGTTTTAGCTTGTGGGTTTGAAGTGGGAATCTTCTAGGTTTTGCGCTCACATTAGCTACGAGGTCTGAAAGGAATGATAGGCCTATTTAGTGAGTCTTGAATTTTTTTTTTTCTTCATAGCTTTTACATGTTTAATGCTTGGGCAAGTTGTTTGAGCTGTTTTTCATGATTTCTATGTAACAGATCGCCAAGATCCGTTATCGAAACTAGATAGTTTGGACAATTCGAGTCTGCCCAATGATTCCCGTAGGACACTTCGAGTCTGTCCACTAACTCCAAAAGAATACTTTCTTTATTATTCAAGTAATCCAAAGCTAGTGAATCATTACAAGGTGGCTCTATATATAGCCTAAGCCCCTAAATGACAATTAAAAGATAACAACTAATCTAATTACAAAGTACAAAGACTAATTAATATGAAATGTCGATAATGCCCTTTGACCCTTTGACCCTTTGACCCGAGTCATAACATTCTAATGGTCTTGTACTCTTGTCTATGTTTGGCAGCACCTTATTGGTGTGGTTTCTGTTGATTATAATAGAAAAATCTAACTTTATCATGTAAGAAATAAATCAGGATGCGTTTTACCATGGAAGAATGTTAAGTACCAGATGATATGGCTGCTATATGTTTTGTGTGCCTATGGCATGGTAGCATCCGATGTCCAATTACTTACATAGCTTCAGTTTCTAGCTTGTTTCTTACTGTTCTTCATTATTAAGTTTTTTATTTTAGTTTTGCAGTTGCATTATTTAATGGGAGCCACTTGGCCTCGGGGTAATAGATTGTTGTATTTCAGTTTTGCAGTAGCTTTTTTTGGTGGCTCGACACATCCTCAGTTGGTTGCGCTTATTGCTCAAGTAAGTTTCTTTTTTAGCTCCTTTGATATCCCATTTTCTAAATCAGTTTTCAGATTACAATGGTGAGTATGTTTATCGGAATACCTAAGGTATATGAAGATGTAAATAAACTATATTTATAGTCCACATAAAAATTTAGGAGGTTTCTTTGTAACTAACATAGAAGGATTTGGCCTGTCTATAGTTTTGAATCTTTTGATTCAGGTAACAGGGGTCAAGGCCTACTTGGCTCGTGCGACCCTGTACACAAAACCCATTAGGTTCTCGTTTTTTGTTGGATTAATCTTCTTTCTTACTGGTGTTCAGTTGGATCGTTTCAGCATGAATTCAGGGCTTATTCTGCTTTTATTTTTATGATAAACAGGAAGCTGAGAGTGAAAAATGGATTTAATCAGTGATAGAGCTTTAAGTTAGCTTCTTATTTTGTATGACATTGCAGCTTCTTGTATGAAAATACCCATTAAGTCTGGGATGCTTTTAAATATCCAAAGAGAAACAATGTATCTGACGTAGTCCTTTACCAAGCAGAGTAGCTATAAGAAACGAATCCTGCATAAGTATTATATGGCTGCCACCATACTTCAAATCCAAAAATAAGTTTTGGATTCTTTTGCTTTTGTTGCTGAATGCAGGATGAGATAACTTGTGCCAGTGGTCAGGTTGAGCCCCCCGGACTGCATATGATTTACCTACCATATTGTGATGATATAAGAAACCCTGAAGAGGTAAACAACTTTTTCTCCCGCGCATATATATTGTATATATGTGTGTGTGTGTGTGTCTATTTTCTGTTATTAATATGATGTCAGAACCTCCTAATAAAGTGAGACGTAAAGGAGACAAACTAAATTGAAGTATGCAGGGGAATTTCTCTTTGGTTGCTTGTTTTGTTTATCGTTTTGTCTCCCTTTAAATGCCTCTCATTTTTCTTTTGTGTATAAGCAATGTGTACATGTCCATTCTCGATGCAACAAATGTTAATAATTTTTTTGTTTCAAATGGCAATGGACTTTAGTAAAATTGCTTATTAAGTCATTTTAACTTCTAATGTATGTGAAGTTGCTGATGATTTTGCATTCAAGACTCGATCAAAAAGTGACCTCTTTTTTATTATGAGTGCCAGACTGTGTACACTGGATCCCTCCAAAACCGCGTAGGCGGGAGCCAATTGGCATTGGATGATTTCATGTTGTTGATTAAGCAATATGCTTGACTTTTACCTGCAGATTTTGGTTTGTGTTCCCATTATATAATATATATAATCCTATCCATAGCTTCTCACTGTATAAAAATTGATCCTTTGCAATTATGTTCAAAATTTTGCAGCTTCATATGGATGCCATTTTCACCACCCCTCGCGCATCAGATGATGAAATCAAGAAAGCTATTGCCCTTATGAAACGTGTAGATTTGAGAGATTTTTCAGTATGCCAGTTTTCTAATCCTGGTAATTAATACTGAAATGTTTTTAATTGTTTCTCTGGTTGTGCTATGTTCTTACTTGGGATCAGTTGTCATTGACCTCAATTGTTTCATATGCTAGCCTCTGGCACTTTGGTTAAACTATGTTCTTATTTGGGATTAGTTGTCATTGACCACAAGTCTTCAATTGTTGCATATGCTAGCCTCTGGTACTAGAATATTTACATAGAGCATAAATGCTGTTTTAATTATTTATTAGTTCCGAACTACTCAAGCATAGAAGACTCCTGCAGCTGATATGACATTTTATGGTGTTAGCTGGAGTATAGCTGAGAATTCTTATTGATGCATTTGAAGGATAATTCTATGTAGACACTATATGACATAGTAATTTAACCTGTTTTTAGTTCACACTTCAAAAATAAGTAATCAGTAAAAATTAGTTTTAATCAATAAAAATCAGTTGGAGTTTTAATTAATTAGTAAAAAGCAATTGTAATCAATAACTAAAAATCAGTAAAATCGTAAAAGACAATTTAAGAAGTACAAATCAGTTTCAATCAGTAAAAATCTATTGAATCTGCAAAAATCACGTGAATTAAACAAGGCTTTAGTTTACATTATAGACTACCCGTTTGTTTTGTTTTTTTTAGGAATGCCATACTTGGTTAGTGGGTTGATTCTTGTAATTGTTAATCGAATTTGATGGTTAATAAGGTATCTGGTTTTAGAAAAACTTCAGGTATAAGTTGGTTTTTCACTTGCGACTTGATTTTTTGATACATAGTGCAAAAACAAGATTGCTTCACATTGTATCGCATTGGTTGCGTTCTTAAGTTTCTCAAAAAAATGAACAGATATTTCTCGCGTTGTAAAGGTGTAAAAAAACTCGTATCTTGGGTTTTATCAAGGGATATCTCATGCTTTTGACTGATATTTAGGTGTTATGATGAAAACTGCATCACTCCCCTAATTGCATCACCGTACCATTACCGCTATTGCGACCGTTGATGCATTTTTAGCCGATGATTTCATATAGTATTATTGTCTCTTTGCACCTTTAAAATGTCACTGCAAAAGACACTCCTGTGCAGGGAACTCTGCTAATATTTTGTTTGCCTTTTCTGATAGTTACTGGTTTAACTTCAAGTTAAAGGGTCTCAGAATTTTAAACTTATCATCGCAGCCTTGCAGAAGCACTATGCAGTACTACAGGCCTTGGCTCTTGAAGAAGATGAAATACCAGAAATTAAGGATGAAACACTTCCTGATGAAGAGGGCATGTCTAGGTTGTGTGCTGATCTTATCAACCTTTTTAGTTGTATTAATTCTTGTATTCACTCGGTCCAGCTTTCTTAGTTGGCCGTTTTCTTTAAGCAACATTTCCCCACTTTAATCTCTCCCGTCCTTTGTTGTCCCACAATTTCCCTACATGCGAAAAACTAGTCTTTTTACTGACAATTTCGCAAATGATTGGTTTTGGTTTATGTAGCCGACCCTATATGTTGAGATTAAGGTATTGGCATTGTTTTGTGTTTTAAAAAGGTAGCAAGCCAAATGAGACAATTGATATGGACAGATGATGTACTCTCTCCATGAGCTTCAATTTTCAAAAGGATCTTACATGTCTTCTTGTTTATAACTAATTTTTTGTATAGAACTTTCTAAAGATTTCAATATAAAAGTTTGCTATATTTTTTTCGGCGTTTTTTTCTGTTACTGTCGGGTAGAAGACCATATTAGTCCGTAAAGCCTTAATAACGATTGGTTTAACAGTGATTCATAACACAAGTAGAACTGGTTGTGTTTATGTGCATCACAGGCCTGGTATAGTCAATGCAATTGAAGAGTTCAAGCTCTCGGTTTATGGGGAAAACTACAAAGAAGCAGAGGTAGCAGTTAGTGAAGCAACCAAAAAACGCAAAGCAGTTGCTGAAAAGGCAGTGCAAGAGTCTGCTAACTATGACTGGGAAGACCTTGCTGATAATGGGAAGGTAGACTTTCTTGTGTTCGTCATTGGGCTCTTTGTTTGCACGCTGTTAAATTGTTAATGGTCTTTCGTTTGTGTTTCGTGTGGCAGTTGAAAGATTTGACTGTGACGGAGCTGAAATACTACTTATCGGCACATAAACTGGCAGTTGGTGGAAAGAAAGAAGCTCTTATAAGTAGGATTCTGAGTCACATGAATAAGTGAATGTTTTAAGAACTTGGAATCTGATTGTACAAACATTGTAGTAACTTGTAAGCTCTAAAAACGGCAAAATTTCACAACTTTGGCATTACTGCCCAGCCCTCCATTTTGTATGCAATGCACTGCTCTGCTCTAATGTCTTTTGTCCAAGTTCAGGTTCATGTTACCTGGGTGTACCAATTCTAACCATTTTTCTTAAATTTGTTTATGCTATGTTTTGGAATGTTCATTTTATTTAAATATATAGATTTGACTCAAATTTAGCGTTTCACAATTTAAAAAAATTTCAATTTGGATTTGAATCCAATCCACCAAGTGGTCAAAGATGAGAATTTGAAAATGACTTTCCAAATCTTGTCATCCTCAAATTCTTTATTAATGAATGCATAATTCAAAGGTACAATTTAAAATAAAATGTTTATTTTCAAACGCAACTTTATCAGTTTTCTACTTGTTTTGTATGGTCGTTGGTTGGTTAAGCGTTACCAAAAATTTAAACTCAAATCGATAAAGATGGTTAAATGTTAAGGGATGGAATTGATTGAGATAAAAATTTAAAACTTAAAGCTTGGATCCACCGCAATAATGGAGGTGGAAAAAAGAATGTGTTAAGATATTAGATGGGTCAAATGCTATCTGCCTAAGTTAAGTCAATAAGAATAGGAAAAGTCAAAGGTAAAAACATGGATCAATTGGGGAAATTATTGGTAACAAGACTAGTTTCTTTGAAATAAATCAGGCCTTACCATTTAGATTGTAGTCCAGATCAACTATTGAAATCACGGTTTAGATTAAACTTTTTTTCAGCCGTAATCATCACCTAGTATTTCCTGCTCATAGCGATTAAGATTAGGATTTAGGGAAAGATAGAAGACAACATAACTTAGGATTTTTTTTTCTTTTCTCAATTTATTACAAAAATATTTTAATGAAAATAAATTTTTACATAAATAAGTAGTATGTTTTTCGATAATTATGCATTGTGATTAAAGGATACTACATATCTTTATTGATTGTATATGGTAATAATTAGTAAATAAGGTATAAATTTAAAATCTTTAGTAACTAATCAATTAAACAAATCTAATCAAAAGGATATTGCATGCTATGCTAAAAAATATTTATCTAATAAGAACAAGGAAAAGGAGGGAAAACTTTTATCGTAAAGTTGGCACTTGGCATGTGTTCTAATTGTTTTTGCATTAGTATATATGGTATAAATAGAATGTAAAAATTGTAATCCAAACCTATTTGAATAAGGGAAATTTTACATGGTAGCATTCAGTTTTCATAAAACGCCAGTGATAGCACTTTTGTAAGATTTTTCCACATAGTAACATTTATGTTCAATTATACTGCTGTAGCATATTTCGTTAAATTCTTGTTAATTTCCGTTTAATTTGTCATTTTGTAAGATTTGTCCACATGGTAGCATCCAGTTTTTGCTCTCAAATTTTTAATTCACCATTTTAACATTTAATTCACTGGTTAATTTATGTTTATTATAAGGATCATTCTCAACAGATGATGAACAATAGGTTCAGGATAAATTTTCACTTAATATATTGCTGATAATTTTCAAAATTACAAAATTAATTTATATATATAACTTTCAAAATTGAGTATTTCTACAACATAATTTCTCAGGCTTTATTTTTTAAACATCATATGTTTATATATGTCGATGCTAAAAAAATTACACTTCGCACGAGTTTCTACACTAGTATAGTTTATTATATTAATACATCAATACATACTATATAATAGGAGTATTACTTATGAGATGAAAGTCTTTGTTTTTCTTATTTTAGAAATATTATCATTAAAAAAATATTATTGAGAGTATTATTCTTTCTTCCATAGAAAAATTTTCAATTTTATTGACTAGATTTGGAAAGATAAGATATTATGAATTAAAACATAACATTCTTGATTCATACAAGATGGACATTCATTTTAAAATTCCAATGTGTAAATATTGGTAAATTTAAACCATAATATAATCTAATAAAAAGAATCTAAAATTTCACGTAACATTCCCATATTGATTTTCCAAATAAAGAAATTTTTACCAAAGTTAATACTCCCTCCGTTTCTTTTTGATCTTTCACTTTGGATTTTTCACAAATATTAAGAAAGAAGGAATCTTTGGTGGTGGTGAATATTACTTTAATTATATAGTAGTGAGAAGTAATGATTGTATTGGAATTATGAGAGAAAAAATAATTAAATAGAAGTAGTAGTTTAAAGTAATGATTGTATTGGAAGTATGAGAGAGAAAATAATTAAATAGTAGTGTGAAATAAGAAAAATGGAGTTTTAAAGGGTAATAGTGAGATGAAAACTTTCCAAAAATAAAAAATATTCTAAAGTGGAAGAACTTTTAAAACTACCCGTTATAGTAAGGTGGAAGAACATAAAGGAACGAAGGGAGTATCAATTTATTCCTTAATATTTGAGTTGTGTATCACAACAAGATATGTTCTTATATATAAATTTTCTTGAAATATTATATTTTTGAATTTAAAAGCTATATAAATTTCAAATTAAAGTTTATTAAAATATATTAGTTTTTTTATGTGTAGTATAAGCTAATTAATAAAGTTTCGTTATCAAAATTTTAATAATATTTCGTCAAGAAACAAAGATACATGATAATCAAAAAATGGTTTTGAGAATGACAAATAGCCATTATGATAACGTTAAAAGATCTCTCATATTTGCCTTAAAAATTATGAGAGCTTTAATTAATAATTATGAACAACCTTATTTTTTTTAATAATAGCACTATATATTCTAAAATATTTTATCCATTTTATAAGAAATTAATATTATAGTACTTTTATACTGATAGATAGTTACATCTCTATTTAAAATATATATATATTTATATATACTAATAAATTCGTACATTCCACGAAATTCTACAATAGTAATACAGTAAGTCTCATGGGAGACGGTCTATTTTATAGACGGAATACATAAAGCCCAGCCCAAAATATAACATAGTATATTTGGGGTTATAATAAATTATTTGGGGTTATAGAATAGTATATTCGAGGTTATAATACCTTACATTTAGGATTATAACATAATATAATTGATATTATAATAAAAAAAATCAGTTAAGGTAAATGGGCTGGCCCAATTTTGTGGTCTATCCTATAGACCGTTTCTTGTGAGATTTTGTGATAGTAATAATATAATGTTAGTCTAGAAATTCGTGCAATGCATGGTTTTTTTAGCATTGACATATATATATATATATATATATATATATATATATATATATATATATATATATATATATATATATATATGTGTGTGTGTGTGTGTGTGTGTGTGTGTGTGTGTGTGTGTGTGTGTGTGTGTGTGTGTGTGTGTGTGTGTGTGTGTGTGTACATATATATATATATATATACACACACACACACACACACACACACACACACACACACACACACACACACACACATATATATATATATATATATACACACACACACACACACACACACACACACACACACACACACACACACACACACACACACACATATATATATATATATATATATATATATATATATCTATATATATATATATATATATATATATATATATATATATATATATATATATATATATATATATATATATATATATATATAAGAGATATTATGCAATAAATCACTTAATTCTAACAATTATCTACATAAATTAACTCTGTAATTTTAAAAATTATAACCTATTATATTCTATTTTTTAATTTACTTAATATAACCATAAATAAACTTCTATTTATTTTTTATAGCTAATTTATAGCTTTTTCACTGTTATAATTTTTCAGTCAAAACATTTTTTTCAGTAAATATGGTGAGCTGGTGATGTCTATCTTTTTTCCTTATATTCTTGAATAAAATTATATTTTTTTTATTTCAATCAATCTATCAATATAGATTGTGGATATAATTCACTTTACTTTATTTATACTCTAAATTTATATATCCATAAATATATCAATTTTATTAGTCCATGTGGTAAATCTTTGTGAGGATAACACGTAGAATTTTTCAATTGTTTTAGTTAATTTATTGAATAAAATTCACTTTACCTTATTTTACTCTAAATAAATATAACTATAATATTATCAATTTAATTATTCAATGTGGTAAATAGACCTGGGAAAATTTGATCCGACCCGAAAATGGACCCGGGACCCGACCCGTTAAAACCCGAACCCGACCGATCCGAAAGAGACTTAACCCGAAACATGACCGACCCGATAATTACCCGACCGAAAATGACCCGACCGGCAACCGACCCGACCGATCTGTTTTGACAGGTCTAATGTCAATTTTTAGAGTAATCTCAATGTTAGAATTCATTTCAAATAAAATTTTTGTTTTCATCTTATCTAAACATATTGACTATATCATTTTAACCTTAAAACTCATTAATAGATCTTAAAAAATACGCAATTAACATCTTTTATCCATCGTAATTATTATTGTTTAAAAAAAAGGACGTTATAATCATCTTAATTGAATACATATATCTTGTTAAATCAGTCAAATGAGTTTTTTGTTCTTCTACATTTCAGTAAGCTAATGGAGTATAATTTATAAGAACGTTTTGCACATTTGAATGACCTTTTTAGAAAAAAAATGTCGCTAGCTTAGATTATAAAACATGTGTCGTATAAATCGAAATATGTACTTAGTTATTTGTATATCTTTTAAACATGAATTTGTGAAAATATTTTTTATGAGAAAATGAGAAGATATTTAACGTCATTTTTATCTAACGTTACAACTTTAATAAACGCAATAACTTTTATAAAGCACGTATATTACAAGTCTTTCAAAATAAATATTAATTTCCTTATTTTCTTTACACTTAAATAAACCTGATATACCAACTAGTTTTAGAAAATCGCACATCTGGTTTCTCTAATGTGACACGTATCTTACAAATCCAACTATACATAGAGATTTAAAGTTTAGACAACGAGCGTCGTTATTACTGATTTCTTATAACTTGAATTCAATCACATATAAGGCTTTAATACCGTGTTAATTGATATGTGGATTAAAGTCATAGGGATGAGAAATATTTTTTTTATTAAAAAAGCTCCATAAATAATAAATATATGAGAAAATCATTTTTTTTAAATTTCATAAGTCATAACCTGTTGGGTCAACCCGACCGACCCGGAACCGAGAGTGACCCGATCCGAAAATGACCCGATCCGAGAATTACCCGACCCGAAAATGACCCGACCGAAAGTGACCCGACCCGTAACCCGACCGATCGACCGTTTTCCCAGGTCTAGTGGTAAATATTTGTAAGGATGATACGTGAAATTGAGATGAAAATGTTTGTTTTTCTTGTTTAAGAAAATATTTATCTTACCTTGTTTGACTGATTGAGTATTACTTATGAGATAAGAGTTTTTGCTTTTCTTGTTTTAGAAATATTTCCATTCCTTCTTTATCGAAACATATTATCATTATAAACGTGGTAATATTATACTCTTTTATTTGTTTTTTTTTTTCAACTAAACAAATTTTTTAATTTTGAAACTTTTTATTTTAAAATATCTTTTTTTATCAATATAACTTTAATTATTAGCCCATTTTACTAAAAAGATATCACATAATTATATTTTTACCCCATAAAGTAACATAATTCCTCTTTCTATATGTACCCATCATAATAAATGTTGATAGACTTATTTCATTTTAACTCTCTCATAACTCAAAATTTATAGTTTTCAAAACACCTTATTCATTATTCTTAACAAATCAATTGTTATACAATATTAGTATTATATCCGTGCTATGCATGGATTGCGTTTAAATTTTATATACTTTGCGAAATAAATTTTATATTTATGTTCTGAAACCTTATAAACCCTCTTGTTTTGTAGATTTTAAAGTTGCTCAAGGAATATGATTTTCTTTCTCTATTCGAGATCCATAAGTTTCGTAATTGTAGTAATCAATGGAGGCTTGATTAATACAAAATTATAAGAGACATTGATTAATACAAAATTATAAGAGACATTGTTTAACTTATTTTTTTGAAGTGCTAAATAGCAAAAATGTTTATCAATTAGTATATCTTGTATGATCATGATTCATGATTGTAGTCTTTCAATACTTTAGTAACCTTTATTGGTTTCTTTCACATATTCCAATTTAAGAAAATAAATAATTTGGTCAAATGGTTTCATACTCCTGCCTTTTTTTTTCTTTTATATTTTCACACTTTTTAAAGTAAATATTGAGTCATAATATCTTTAAATACGCATCATTAAAAATTATAAAAAATATATAATAAAAAAATATACATTAAGACGAATAATACAAGATCTCACATGAATATAATAAAATTTTTCTCTCCAAAATATAATTCCACTTAACTATATAATCCCTCCGTTCTTTTTTGATTGTCCTATTTGAAGATTTCACACAAATTAAGAAATGTGAAATTTTTGTAGATAGTGGGTATTATTTTATTAAGAAAGGTGAAATCTTTGTAGATAGTGGGTATTATTTTATTAACAAAGATGAAATCTTTGTAGATAGTGGCTATTATTTTATGAAAATAGTGGTGTGAATTAATAATTTTATTGGTATTATGAGAGAGAAATGAGGGTTAAATGAGAGATAAGAGAGTATTTGGAAGATAAAAACTTTCCAAAATAGGAAAGTATTCTAAATAGGACAAACTTATAAAGCTGTCTGTTATATAATAATGTGGACAAACTTCAAAGTGTTGAACATTTAGTGTATAATAATATAATAATCCTGAATATTTAATCACCAAAGTACTACTAAGGTAGTGGGACTATTTATAAGTCCGTAATATATCAATTAAAGCTATTATAAATAGTGGGACAATATACGTATTAATTTACGTGGTCCAAAATAGGTATTTTAAGATAACACAAGAAAACAAGGGGACCAAGTCAGAGGGTCGGCGCCGAGTCGGCGCTCATTCATGTGGCCTCGTCGCCGACTCGGCGCAAGGTCACTGGAAAGACATGATTTGGTCAGAAGGTTGGCGCCGAGTCGGCGCTCCTTCATGTAGCCTCGTCGCCAACTCGGCGCTAGGCTACTGGGAGAATTGGTATTGGTCAGTGAGTAGGCGCCGAGTCGGCGCTCCCTCCCCTGGGCTCGTCGCCGACTCGGCGCTCCCTCCCCTGGGCTCGTCGCCGACTCGGCGGTCAGCCTTTCATGTGACCGTTGCTTTTCTTCCCGTTTTCTTTGTGATTAATGCCTAGGATTCTCCTTAATCCTCTTGATTTCTGGTATTATTAGGGAGTATTAAGGACAATAATGCTATGGAATAATGGCATTTATGTGTATGATCATCAATATGGTCATGAATGGTGATGAATGCACAAGGATCCTTTTGTGTATAAATAGTGAACTTTGTGCATTGTGTTTCTTGCACCTTTCACTTGTAATTTCTGAATTCTCTAATCTCTTCTCTCTTTTGTTCTTGGCTTGATCAAGAGAGTAATTAACTCTTGTTTAAGCAATACAATTCTCATAGTTTCTCAAAATACATTGTTATTACATAACACTTCCTAAGTACTAAGGTAGTGTTGGAGTTGTTTGTATCTCGTTGTGAATTTCCACATCCAAACCCAAGTACCGTTGTGGGGGAAATATCACAAAAGGAAAGTGATCACACGCCTACAACTTGTATCAAGTTTCCGGGTAACATATTGTGTTACAAACTAATCTTCACTTTCCATTTGCATTGTAATTGTATTGTAATTTCATTTTTGTCATCATCTAAGGGGTTTGAAACAAATTCCCGTTTGTAATTTGTTTACATTATATACCTTTTGTAATAAAAAGAACAGAGGAAGTATTAAAAATAAAATACAAATCAAGATTAATTAATAAATAGCGTAAAAAAATCAAATGTAACGTTTTGTTTGAATTAGAGAAAGTATTAATAAGTAGTAGTATGAATTTAGCATAGTATTTGTCCCTAAAGCTCCGGTCATGCTCTCCACATCTCCCCATTTTTGATACTAAACCATAACTTCTTTTAAGTTTTATCTAACAATAAACTGAATTTCCTATCATTTAGATTCCGATCCACATTCCTTTCAAATGAACCGGAAAGCCTTCACCAAACCGCCCCGGCCGGGCCGGCCCCTGAACAACATCGTTAATGGGTTATTCCTGGTACTCTTTTTCTTTGCAGCCTATTTCCTTCTTTGTTGTTGGAAAGACCAAGATGAAATAAACCCATTTAGTGTTCTATCAGAACTCACCCTTCTTTTCTCATTTTTTGCTTCTCTCCTTTATTTACTCTTTGGCTTCTTTAGCATCTACAAATTATGGTCAGTGGATACAGAAATTAAGTTTCTAGAAGATGAATATGTGATCAGGTATGTGCAAATTCCCGTAGGGGTGGTGGGACCATTATTACTTGACGGAGAAGAGTACTTTGTTCCGGTGGCCACCACGGAGGGGTGTTTGGTGGCCAGTGCCAATCGAGGGTGTAAGGCGGTGTATCTATCCGGTGGGTCCTACAGTACTGTGTTCAGGGATGGCATGACCCGAACCCCGGTGGTGCGCTTTAAGTCCGCCAAGAGAGCTGCCCAGCTTAAGTTGTTCTTGGAGGATCCTAAAAATTTCGATACTATTGCTGCTATTTTCCTAAGGTATATAAATAAATAGCTAGTCTTATGAGGGGCCGTCTTTCTGAAAAACGTCTCTTAGACCAAATCCATTAAAACTTATTGTCTATATTTATTTTACATTTTCTGTAATGGGCCAACCCAACTAGAGATGGTTTTTCAAAAAGACCGTTGTGATAAATTAACGAACAGTTAAAGAAATAATCACGATACTCATGCTTTTGTGTCGAGGATCAACCATAACTATTTTAATTAATATATACCTAGTTAACATATATATATAATCTTGGCTCCCTTGATTGTTAGTATAACGAAATGAGAGAAAATTTTAAATAAAAATACTACCAAATACCAATGCAAATATCTTTTAAAAATATTCATTCATTAACACAAATAACTAACCAATAAATATTTTTAGTTTTATAAATTAGGAAAATTTACATAGAACAATACAACTTATTAAATTTATTCGTGATTGTTCTACAATAATCTCACCTATTGATTAACCATGAATAATGTTAACTTTAACAGGTATTTGCTTAGAGTAAACTTAGGTAAACCGATGACCTACTATAGTAGGCAATTCACTAAAAAAGTAAACTGAAAAATTAATTTAAAGTTAGAGTAAAATTTTTAAATTTTACAAAAAAAGTTCCAGTTAATAAAAAAAATCATAAATTTTTTTGATAATTTTAATTTATCCTTTTTATAAAAACATAAAACTTGCTATTGCAAGTTGTCCAATCACTGGGTTTAAAGTTGAGATTATTCATGATTAATCAATATGTGAGATTATTGTAGAAAATTCACAAATAAGTTGGATTATCTGGAGAATTTTCCCTATAAATTAATATTTAATTAAATTTATTGATATATATGTAGTGATTGATTAATGACGATAGCATCCTAGCAATGTAGAATTAATCATATTGCTTGCTATATATTGCATGAATGAGTAATTAAAGATGCATGGCTAATTATGTAAAATTGGTGTAGATCAAGCGTAAATGGAAGGTTGCAAAGCATAAAAAGTAGAATGGCAGGGAAAAACTTGTATATGAGGTTTAGCTACATCACTGGGGATTATGGGGATACTAAACACGACATTGACATTGTTTCCAAGGCTGTGCAACATGTTTTGGCTCACCTTCATACTCACTTTCCTGACATGGATATTATTACTATTTCTGGTCAGTTCATTATTTCCCAATTATTTTTCACTTATAAGTATTATTATAGTGATTGAAAGTTTTATTAGTTTTTTGGGTCCGTCTTATATAAGAATGTCTTATGGTGGGACAATTTTGAAATAAAAATCCTATAAGTTAAAAGTTTATATTATTAGGCTATTTATCTCAAGTATAAGCTTACGGTGAGACTGTCTTATACAATAATTTGTATTTATTTCTATTACTTCACCTTCTAATTAATTACCTTGTTAACCAAAGTGCTTATTCAGGCCACGTGTTTTAATTAATTTATTAGGTTCTAATTAATTAATTATTTGTTGTATGTTTGATTATTAGAGCAAAAGTGGGTCAATAAGGCAAAAGCTTAAAAAAAAACTAAATGAATTATTTTTTTAATCTGGCTTTGAATCCAACTTTTCAGTTGTCTTAAAAATCATTTATCAAACACTTTTTAATTGTTTGACCAATCAACAAGATAAAAGTAAAAACTCAAACAAAAAGCCAACATCCTAAAAAAGTCTTGATAAAATACATTTGAAATTTCAACTATTAATTTTAAAATATGATTAAATAAATTTCTTGGGACGTTAGTGAACATAAATGATGATTTAGTGACACTTTGTTTGACCTTTGGTGGCATGTATAGTTGTTAGGGTAGGGTAGTCTATAGTGACATTGATGAAAAATATTACTAGATCATATATCGCGAAAAACTCTAATATGATTTTTATAATATGTTGCTAAAGGGTTAATAAATATCACTAAATTAACCATATATATACTATTAGAAATTCGAAGTAGTGACATTTAATTTAAATCTCGCTAAAAATATCATACTAAAAACAAATTATATAGTAGTGTAATAAAACTTAACGCCAAAATACTACTTATTCTTGGATTTTAGATTCTTAGACTAAAAATTATTATTCGCTCAGTATACCATAGACATATTTGGTTACTAGAAATTCTCTCAAACTAGTAGTCAGTTTTTTGAAGTTAGCTTTTGAAATAAAAAGAGATAAACCAATTAAACTTAAGGGAAATTCCACATGGTAGTATCGAGCTTTCATGAAATGTCAGTGGTAGCATGTTTGTAGATTTTTCTACATGGTAGCATCCATTTTATGCCTTATCTAACCGCCATAGCATTTCCGTTAAATTCTTGTCAATGTTCATTAATTTATCATTTTGACGTTTCTACCCTTATTAAGTGTTAGTACTGTCTTTATAATTCACCCTAAACCATTTTTATGTTCTCAAATGTTTAATGTGACGTTTAATTTACCGTTTTATTCATCAACGATCTCAAATGTTTAGGGCAAATAATAACGACATGAACCAATAGTTTATCAGGGTAGAAACGTCAAAATAGTAAATTAAACAGAAATTGACGAGAATTTAACGGAAAATGCTACGACAGTTAGATAAGGAATAAACTGGATGCTACCATGTGAAAAACTTTTTACAAAAGTGATACCACTGGCATTTCATAAAAGTTCGAAGCGACCATGTGGAATTTCCCTAAAATTGATTAATACGGATCACTCAAAAACTATTACATTGAACTTATTAGTGAGATCCAATCCCAACCCATTTATTAGTTCTAACAAATCATTCTAAAATCCAAAGTGCAGATTATAGTGTAAAAATACGGTAACGGTTGCGATCATGGTAACGAAACACTGATGTGGTATCGGGAGCGATGGTGTTATCATAATTTCTAAATATCGATCGAAACTATAAAATATCCCTTAATGCGGCTCAAAACGCGGTTTTTTCACACCTTTACAAAGCAAAAAGTAACAATTTGTTTGTTTAAAAAACCTTTACAACGCGGCTGATCAGCTGGCGACAGGCCTAGCTGGATGCCAACCACTTTTCAAATGGCGACAAAATACACGTCGCCAATTGGTCGTCTGGCCAGCTTTTACATGGCGACGAGACCTGTGGTCGCCAGTTGGTCACCCAGTGTTTAACGTAAAATGGCGTCCTTTTTTAATTTAGCGTCCAATCTATTGGCGTCCACCCAAAGCCCGTCACCCGCCCGTCCCCAAAACCTTGACCGATTAACTTCCAAATGGCGATAGAAAAGGTGATCGTCATTTCATTACTTTTTGTAGTGTGAGATGCGGCCTTGTTTTATTACCGTAATATAACTCAGGATAGAGTACATGTAGGGGCGAAACTTCATTGGGGGCGGGTAGGGGCTTCGCCCCTCCGAGATTTTCAGTAAATTTTTTTTAATATATAATCGTCATTTTATATTTTTAAAAATTTTATGACAACAAATAAAAGCAACACAATTAGAGGAAGAGAATGAATAACTGAAATAAAATAAAAAAAAAATTAAATTTTATAAGTAATAATAGAGTATCAAATTAGGAGTGAAATTATCATTTAAAGGTTTGTTTTATATCTTTTAATTGACTTTTCTGTTATTTATTTAATAATTAGTTTGAATAAGTGAATACTTTAATCATTGAAAACTCATAACAATAAAACAATTAATTATGAAGATGGTTTAGTAATGTATGTTTAGAGACAAATGGCAAAGACATATAGTGTCAATGAGATTATATACAATTTTAAAGTACTAAAAAGATCGTCGAACTTTACTTTAATTCAAAATTTACGTAATAATTTTTTTGTTGCATTGATTGACATTATATATTAGTTGAATTCAATTTTTTTTATCAACTCCGCCCCCCTAAAATTTTGTTCAAGTTTCGCCACTGAGTACATGTCAACTTATCTTCTGTGATATATAGTTGACTTAATTTAATTGTATATATATCAAGAAAACTTTAAAATCACAAACTTAAATTCGATCCTCAGGCGATGGGGAGGACAAAAAAGCAGCAGCAGTGAATTGGGTGGAAGGCGCGGGAAAATCAGTGGTATGTGAGGCGACCATAAAACAAGAAGTTGTAAACAAGGTATTGAAAACAAGTGTGGAGACTTTGGTCGAGCTTAACACCCTTAAAAACCTTGTGGGGTCGGCGGTGGCCGGATCTATTGGTGGTTTTAATGCCCATGCTACCAATATTGTTACTGCTATTTTCATAGCAACAGGCCAAGATCCAGCTCTAAATGTAGCAACCTCTAATTGTATTACTTTGCTTGAAGCCGTTGGCAATGACCTTCATATTTCTGTTACCATGCCTTCTATTCAGGTATACTTTTTTTTATTCACCTACCTATATCTGCAATAATTTTTTTATTTTTTTATTTGATGTGAAAATTTTAATTTACCGCAAGCGCACGGTGTACGCGTAGTGCGGGTCGAACACAAGGAGGCTAATTTTTCCCAAATTGTATGTTTATGACGAGCTAAGACAGGGTTCAAACAAATGATATGAGATGATGTTCTAAACCTAATATGTAATTAACTAAGGCAATACTAAAAATGATGTATAACAATGATATGAAAAACACTAGGGCGTCGGGTATCACCCAATTCTAACATGGAATTCAATTAATTTCATGATTGTATGAAATTGAGCCATAAATATGAGAGAACGTGATCTAATTAGTCTCAAGCTTCCACTCTATTGACTAATATCGATTTAAGACCAACTAGCATTAATCCTCAAACTTCCGTTCTATTGGCTAACACTAGAAGGAATTTAACTTAAATATATCTCAATCCTAAGTTAAACCAATTCTCAAACTTCCGTTATATTGAAAAGGCTAACAAAGATATTTAAATCAAGACTCATTAAGCATAGGTTCAATCATCGACTCAAATCGCACACAATCAATCAATAAGATATCAATCCATGCCTCGAATTAGGGATTTCACCCTAACCCTAGATAAGGAAACTACTCACTACTCATGATCATAGAAAGCATGCAACAAACAACAAATAATGATGTAAAAAGCAATAACGAAACAACAAAACTTACAGAACGAGAATATAGCATAAACTGAAAGTGCGGAATTCGAATTCTACAAAGGTTCTTCAAAGGATGCTTGAATGAAAACTAAAAACTACTAAGAAAAGTTACAGGAAAAGTCAAATGAAACTCAAATCTCATCCTTTTACAAGAAAAATAACTGCCACTATATAAAGTGGTTCCAAAAAATTGGAAGAAAACCGTCAGGAAATAACGCCCGGATCGAAAGGCGACGACCGGCGCCTATCAGGGCGACGATCGTCGCTCATCTGCTGAGAGAATCTGATGGCGCTGCTGGATAAGGCGACGAGCGGCGCTGGGTAGGCGACGACTCGTCGCTTAGCTACGGCATAATGATCAATAATTGCATAAATTGGCGACGAGCGGCGCTTGTGTAGCGACGACTCGTCGCTCGGCTACGACATGGTTGTGGAAAATGCTGAATTATGCGACGAGCGTTGCATCATGGAATGGCTCGTCGCTTAGCCTTTTTGTTGCACTTTTCTCCACTTTTCTTGCCTTCTCCTCATCGGGACTATCTTGTGGCTCGGTCTCTTCACGTGACAAGGGGTCTTAGGCTATTTCTCCAAGCCTTCACCCTCTTATAACTCCGAAATGTACCTAAAAACTCCGATTTTGCCTCAAAAATCATATAAAACATGGAATCGACCTCATGAGACAAAATATACACAAACTACTACAAATGCACCTAAAAACCCACTAAAACTACATATAAGGAGCGTAAAATGAACACGGATAAGTGCAAATAATTGCACTTATCAAACTCCCCCATGCTTAGCCTTTGCTCGTCCTCGAGCAAATCAAGGTGAAAACACAAGTAAAACAAGGCCCAGACACGGTCTCCAAATCCTAAACTACTTCTTATGCCTCCCTTCCTAAACACCTCTAATACCCGGTGCTTGCCAAGGGTCCAAATCATTCTTACCACTTAACCCCTTCACTTGGCTAACACAACACACACAAAAAACAAAAGATAGACATGGAAGATCAAAGGACATCAAAACATCAAAAAGCAAAACCCTACTCTTCAACCTCCTTATGACTCCAAAAAAGAATGTGAGAAATGAAAAACAAAATCTACTACTTATCCCTCCAATTGTGGCCTACCCAAATTCCTTCCTTATGTCTCCCACTTCTTATGTCGCCACTCCAAACAAAATGAAAAACAAGTATACTTTGAATCTCTCTTTTTCTCTCATTTTTCCTAGGGGCCCATTTTTGGGTTTTCACCCTAGCCACTCAATTACTTTTTCAAATCTCACTTGCTCACCCACTCATGCCGCTCTTTTGCCTAGGTCGCCCTTTCGGGTTTTCAACCTAGCCGGGTCTTTCTCTTATCAAGCATGTTTTCTTTCCCTTTTTCCATGAAAAACAAAGTACAAACCAAGCTATAAAATAAACAAATACAATGCGTGATCAAGCTTAGCCTATACAAATATATGGGGTAGATGACACGAATAAACAAGCAATGGGTTCCCCCATGCTTGCTTTTCGTGGTGGATGGCAATAGGGTGTTCAGCAACCCTAGATGAAAGTAGGGTCTTTAGTAACCCTTGATATGACAACGAAGCACAAATATGAGAATGCATAGCTACCTAGTAAGCACCAATGTTGAATCGGGATAACACCATCGATTGCAACATTACCTCTTAAACATAAACACCGGTTCTCCTTATGGCTCCCCAAAAATAAGAGGCTTCCTATCTTAGTCTCCTTCCCCTCATAAATGATCTCACATGAAAGCCCATCAAAATCCCAAACCCCTTATCAACCTCAACCCAACCCACACACACACAAAACAACCAACACAACCACAACATAATGTACCACAACAAGTACTCAAACTCCATAACAATAAGGCTCAAAATAATGGAGCTCTTGGATCTCGCAATCCAAGAACTATCTTTGGTTTGAAGAGGATGGGGGCTTAATTGTGGGTTAAAATTTGTAGCTCAAAAAATCCTGCATTGGTTAGTGAAAGATGATGTGCGAGAATCTAGTGAGGATAGCTCGGTGGGTGAGGGTGTGACAATATAGTGGAGCTAGAATATAAAGAAAGGAAGAGCAAAGATAGGAATAGAAATATACCTACAAATGGCGACTCGGCGTAGGAGGAATAAAGATAGCAGCAGCAGCTCCAATGTACACTCACTCTCCTTTTGCCTAGCCTCCTTCACAGGTTTATGGCTAGCATTCTCTTTTTCTTTTCTTTTTTTTTTATTTTTTTTTTTGAATAATACATCTTACAAAAATGAAAAAAAAAGAAAGAACTAAACTAAAAACTAAAAACTAAACTAAAAACTAAAAAAAACAAACCTAAACTAAACTAGCTAAGAAAATGTAAAAGTACAAAAATCAAAATAAAAAAAAAATATCTACACAAAAGGTGTAGACTCCCCCCATGCTTAAACCAAGCATTGTCCTCAATGCGTAACAGTATAGCAAAGAGAACTAGACAATAAAACCAAAAGCATACAGCTAGGGGAAGTCTAAAAAGGATATGTGGCCGTCAGTGACCACTTGAGGAGCCGCGCCTAAACCAGGAGAAAGACTTTCTCCTTGATCGCTTTGCCTCCATGGCGGCTTCCTTCTCTCTCTCTCTTTGGGCCTCCAAAGCAGCTATGTCGGCCCTAGGATCATGGAACGGGTTGCCCGCAGAATGGGCAAGCTGGGCTTCTTGAGCCAACATCACTTGACTCAGACGCGTATTGATGTCATACATGTCTGAGTCGTAGGAATCATGTAGCGCGTTCCACTGGTATGTGCAGGTTTCGTGAAGGGTCTGCAGTTGATCATCAATACGGTCTACCCTTCCTTCGACGTGGTGAATCCGGTCCAGCATCTCAGTACGCCAGACTCTCTCCTCCTCATAATCATAGGAGGGTACCTGCTGCTGTTGATACCCATAATAGGGCTCTCCCTGATAAGGTTGAGCCATATGGATATCCTCCTCCATGGGCGCGGCCTGTTCAGCATGGCCGGCCTCTTGCTCCTCTTCCTCATAATCCCCCGCCTCCTCCTGTCTTCGGCGGCCACCCTGCATATCGACACCTCGTTGTCGAGTATATTGGATGGCTCTATTGGTAAGCGTTCGGACATCCTCATCCTGCGCAATATCAAACATATGCTCGGGGGTAGGGGGAAGGTAAATCATCTGCCCGTTTGGGCAAGGGAAATATGAACCCTCTTGACCATTATAAACAAAAAACTTGATATTCTTAAGGGCCGAAAAGTCATACGTATTACCTGCGGTGGTATCATGTGGAGCGCAGTCATTGGGGATATTAATCCCAAGACTTTGAACTAAGAGATGTACCATACCACCGATGGATATCTTGCCCTTATCGGACGTTTTGATATCCAAGCACCTAGACACAAAAAGATGGACCCAATTGGGTACTGGATAGTCGGGTGTGCAGAGGGCATAAAAATGCCCTAACTCGTACTGTTGTGCCTGCGTAGGCTCACCTTGACCGAAGACGGTCATGGCGAGGTACCGGTACACATAACGCAGTGCGGGGTGCCAGATTCTACGGATCTTGTTCCCCGAACGGGCGTAGGGTACGCCACCTGTCATGTCGGACCAAAACTCACAGATAACTTCCTTAGAGGGAGTGGGGCACTCACCTTCTGAAAAGCCCCACCTAAATGCACTGGCAATCTGGGGATACGTCATACTATACGTGCGATTAAAAGCATTGAAGGTAATGTAGTAGTATGCGTATCCCCTTGATGAAACATGACGCTCAAGGGTGGTCAAAAATTCAAGGGTGAGCCGTGGGTATGTAACCCCACGGTTTCTAACTGAGGCATCTAGCCCTCCCCTGCGCAAAAGGGTCATGACACCCTCTTCTAGGTTAGTGACGGCAAGGGGGAGGGAGTCTAAAAACTTGGTGGTTATGAGGGTCCGCCTGTCAAGCTTTCTAAAGGTCTGGGTTTGGGATGGTGTGAGCACACATCCCTTGGTGTGGGCGGATGATCGTCCTTGAGCCGTGCGAGGCGCCGGCGGTGGTGGTGAACGGTCATGGTGGACTTCCCTCCTTGGAGGGGAGGAGTCATCACCATGGGGTCGTGAAGACGACCCTTCACCCGCTTGGCGAGCACGTTTGGACTTGGATCGGAACAAATTCATGATTATAACACAAATGCAAGGTCAATCAACAACCAAAAACCAACACCACAACCTAAACAACACCAAATTGAACCAACAAACCTTAAGCTATAACCTAGGACAAGCAATTCACACAAATTCAACAATTAAGTGCACAAATCCAAGATTAGCAAGCAAAAACCACCAAAACCACAATCTCTACTCAAAAGAAAGCCTCAAAAAGAAAATGGAGAAGAAGTATACCTTTGAATCCTTAAGAGATGAGAGAATGGAACACAATTGAAGATCTAGAGCCTTTGGATGATGCACATGGAGCAATTGGAAGCTTGAAATGAAACTTGAAACCCTTTGGAAGATGATGGAGATAGATGATGGTTAGAGAGAGAATGGAGAAATGAGAGGGATATGAGAATGATGTGAGATGGGTTGGTGGGAGTGGGATTATAAAGAGGAAAGGGATGGGAATGGATAGGATAGGGTTTCGGATTTCATTTATAAAAAGCCTGAAATTCGCGATTTCTGCCAGGCGACGAGCGTCGCTGGGGTGTGCGACGAGTCGTCGCTGCTCTACGACATTTGCGTTTTTTCACAAAAATAGGCGACGATCGTCGCTTTGTGTGCGACGACTCGTCGCTCAGCTACGGCTTGGCTCCAAGATTCTTTTCGTATTTTTGCTCCTTTATTCATCTTTTTTTTTTTTTTTTTTTTTTTTACCTACACATGTAACAAACGTGAAAAAGCACAAAAACGAGAAAATTATAAAAATAATTAAAAACTAAGCTATGGAAACACGGGTTGCCTCCCGCAAGCGCTTTGTTTAACGTCGTTAGCTCGACGTGATTCACCCCCTTCAGACGGGTTCCACATACAGCACATCGGAGCCTTCAATTGGCTCCCCCACATAGTAATGCTTTACTCGGTGACCGCTCACCTTGAATGTATTTGTCGGCCCTTGTACTTCAATCGGGCCATTGGGAAAAACATGTACAACTTTAAATGGTCCCGACCATTTAGATTTTAACTTTCCAGCAAAGAATTTTAGTCGGGAATTGTACACAAGCACTTGATCTCCAACTTTAAACTCACGTTTGTTTAGCCTTTGATCGTGCCATCTTTTAGTTTTTTCTTTATAAAGCACAGCACTATCGTAGGCATCTAAACGGATCTCATCTAACTCGTTCATATCAAGCAATCTCTTAGTACCTGCAGCTTTAAGATCAAAATTAAGGGTCCTAACTGCCCAGTGAGCCCTATGCTCTAACTCTACGGGAAGATGAC
The DNA here is from genome assembly GCA_019776075.1 of Amaranthus palmeri. Classification (NCBI taxonomy): domain Eukaryota; kingdom Viridiplantae; phylum Streptophyta; class Magnoliopsida; order Caryophyllales; family Amaranthaceae; genus Amaranthus; species Amaranthus palmeri. The sequence continues at coordinate 96,938 of JAAKBH010000747.1, forward strand.
AGTGTTTCCCATAGATGAGCCTAAAAGGCGTAGTCCCTATCGGGGTCTTGAAAGCTGCCCGATAAGCCCAAAGGGCATCATCGAGCTTGTCAGACCAATTCCTGCGGGATTTGTGAACAGTTTTCTCTAGGATAAGCTTGATTTCTCTATTGGACACCTCTACTTGACAACTAGTCTGGGGGTGATAAGGTAGAGCGAAACGGTGCAACACCCCATACTTCCTAAGAAGTGACTCAAACTTGTACTCTATAAAATGGGTCCCATTGTCACTTATGACAATGCGAGGGCAACCAAAGCGAGGGAATATGGTCTTTTTGAAGAACTTGGTCACCACTCGCGCATCATTAGTCCGGGTGGCAATAGCCTCCACCCACTTAGAAACATAATCAACAGCAACCAATATGTACTTGTTTCCAAAGGATGAGGGGTATGGGCCCTGAAAGTCAATGCCCCACACATCAAATATATCAACAGCTAAAATAGGGGTCATAGGCATAGCATTAGCCTTAGGTAGGTTGCCAACTCGTTGGCAACGATCACAAGTCTTGACATAGGCCTGCACATCCCGAAAGAGAGTGGGCCAATAGAAACCACATTGAAGAATCTTAGAAGAGGTCTTGGAGGCAGCTGCATGACCAACGCAAGGTAGATCATGACAGTGCCGAATGACAGAATGTACCTCAAACTCAAGAATGCAACGGCGCAGCATGCCGTCGGCACAAGATCGGAACAAAAGTGGATCGTCCCAATAGTAGTAGCGGAGCTCACGAAAGAATTTCTTCTGATAGTGCTCAGAAAGACCTGTGGGTAGCACTCCACTAGCAAGATAGTTCGCTATATCAGCGAACCAAGGTGTCTCGTCCACATCTGCAAGACTCATCAACTGATCATCCGGGAAGGAATCATTAATGTCAGGCGCACCTAACACCTCATCCACAACGAGTCTAGATAGATGATCAGCCACCGAGTTCTCAGCTCCCTTTTTATCAACAATTTCAAGATCGAATTCTTGGAGCAGTAAAATCCATCGTATCAATCTAGGCTTGGCGTCCTTTTTGTTCAACAGAAATTTAAGAGCGGCATGGTCTGTATGTACGATGATTTTAGACCCTATCAGATAGGATCTAAACTTTTCCAAAGCATAGACCACGGCCAGGAGCTCTTTTTCTGTCGTTGCATAATTAACCTGCGCCTCATTCAAAGTTTTGCTAGCATAATAGATGGCATGCAGCTTGCCATCCTTCCTTTGCCCAAGCACTGCCCCTATCGCATAATCACTAGCATCACACATAAGCTCAAAGGGCAGGCTCCAATCCGGGGGCTGGATGATAGGTGCTGAAGTAAGTGCCTGTTTCAGCTTCTCAAAAGCCTGCAAACAATCATCAGTAAAAACAAATGGTACGTCATCAGCCAAAAGCTCAGTTAGAGGTCGGGCAACCTTGGAAAAATCCGGTATAAATCTCCTGTAGAAACCTGCATGCCCAAGGAAACTGCGAATCCCCTTCACATTGACTGGAGGGGGCAACTTCTCAATAACCTCTATCTTGGCCTTATCGACCTCAATACCACGGTTGGACACTAAATGTCCCAAAACAATACCCTGCTGGACCATAAAATGACTCTTCTCCCAATTAAGAACCAAATTGACTTCTTCGCAACGGGCAAGCACCTTTTCGAGGTTAGCTAAACAGTCATCAAAGGAGTTGCCATATACAGAAAAGTCATCCATAAAAACCTCCATGCAATGTTCAATAAACTCAGAAAAAATACTCATCATGCACCTTTGAAAGGTGGCGGGTGCATTACATAGCCCGAATGGCATCCTTCGGTATGCAAAGGTGCCGTAGGGGCAAGTAAATGTAGTCTTCTCCCTGTCGTCGGGGTGAACTGGGATTTGAAAAAATCCAGAATACCCGTCCAAATAGCAAAAGTGGGAGTGTTTGGCCAACCTCTCAAGCATCTGGTCTATGAATGGAATGGGGTAGTGGTCTTTTTGGGTCGCCCTATTCAACTTTCTATAGTCTATGCACATGCGCCATCCGGTCACGGTTCGGGTCGGTATCAGCTCATTCTTGTCATTTTGGATGACGGTCATGCCTCCCTTCTTAGGGACAACCTGTACGGGGGATACCCACTTACTATCAGAAATAGGGTAGATGATCCCCGCGTTTAGCAATTTAAGCACTTCCTTTTTAACGACATCTTTCATGTTAGGGTTCAATCGCCGTTGTCCCTCGATGGAAGGACAGGCGTCAGACTCGAGATTTATCCTGTGAGTACAAACAGAAGGGCTGATTCCCTTAATGTCATCTATGGTGTAGCCAATAGCTTTGCGGTGCTTACGTACCAAATTGACCAAACGGTCTAAATCGGTGCCGTTGAGCGCACTGCTCACAATAATAGGGTAGGTGGAATCAGCACCTAAGAAAGCATATTTCAAATCAGAAGGGAGAGTTTTCAATTCTACCTCAGGAGGTGTGGAACTCTCCTTACTTGCTTCCATCACCTGCTCATGTTCATGTACCTGCAAAACCTCATTGCACACTTCCAAATCCAGATCATCAGCATAAAGACTCTTAAAAGAGTCTTCCCATCCCATTACCTCGGCGTCGTCCTTCTCCGTTCCTTCAAGAAAGGATTGGAGGGTATCGACATTGCGGTGCCATGTAGACGCAAGAGGTAAATCATCGCATATATCAAGCAAAAACATCGATTCATTCGGGACGGGGGCACTTAGAACGTCTCTTATAGCAAATTCAACCTTCTCCTCCCCAACGCTCATAACGAGCTTACCCCTAGCGACGTCAATCAGGGTACTAGCGGTTGCTAGACACGGTCTCCCTAAGATAATCGGGGTCTTGACATCCTCGGGGATGTCCATGATGACAAAATCACAAGGCACAACAAGCTTGCCTATTTTCAAAGCGACGTCGGACAGAATTCCCTTAGGATATACAATGCTACGGTCGGCTAACTGCAGGGTCATCCTAGTTGGGGTCAGCTCATTAACATTGCGCAGTCTCTTATACATGGAATAGGGAATTAAGCTCACACTTGCGCCTAGGTCACATAAAGCTCGGTCTACCGACACATTTCCTATAGTCACGGGAATGCTAAAACTTCCTGGGTCGGCTAGCTTAGGAGGTAAGTTTCCCACCATGAAGGCGTTAACATTAACCTCCTTAGAAACCTGTACGATCTCATCTAGCTTTCGCTGATTAGAACAAAGAGTCTTAAGGAATTTAGGGAAAGCTGGTATTTCAGACATCGCATCCAAGAACGGAAGTTCAATGGACACGTTCTTGAGTAGGTTAAGGAACAACCCATATTTCTTTTCTAACTTGGCACGCGCCAATTTTTGGGGAAATGGCACATGCTTTATTAGAATGTCAGTGACCGTGGGCTTTGATTTATCATGTTTCTCATTGGTCACAGTGTCGGTAGCATTTTCATTATCATTGGGGACAGATTCATCAACAACAACACCATCATCAACAACAGATTTACCAGCAATCAAATTATCAGAAGTAACATCATTAGTAGGCACTAGTTTTTCAGAAGATACCTGCACTAGGGGTGGATCAACTAGTGTCTTACCACTTCGAGTGGTAACTGCGTTGACTGACTGATCTGACTCTTTGCTCTTGGGCTCAGGTTGACTCGGGAATTGATTGGGGGCCCGAGTATTTAGCTGCTGTGCTATTTGAGCCAGCTGTGTCTCCAGAAATTTCATGTGGATGACACTGCTCTGAATGTGATTCCGTACAATGCCTTTCAACTCATCGACCTCAGTCCTAAGGTTAGGTTGAGGGGGTTGAGTATATTGCTTGTACGGAGGCGGATGCTGAAATGGAGCTTGGACATGCTGCGGATTTAGCACATTGGTGCTAGTGTAGGACAGATTCGGGTGCTTATAGCCTGCATTGTAACGGTTAGCTTGTGGGTCTCCAGGAGGTTTACTATATAGAGCGTTTGCCTCCTCGTAAACTTGGGGACAAATACTCGAATAGTGACCTGGAGCACCACAGGTATCACAAACAATAGAAGAATTAGAAGAAGAAGATGAGGAAGAATTTACCATGTTTACCTTAGCCATCTGTTCAGTAAGATGGGCTATCTGTTTGGTGAGAGCTTTGATGGTCTCAGATTCTGCAACATTACCCTGGGCTACTGGACCTCTCTCATTACTCCAAGAGTGGCTATTCTTAGCCATGGTCTCAAAGAGTCTCAAGAGATCCTCTGGGATCTTAGAATCCATATCACCGCCACATGCGGCGTTAATCGACGACTTATGCTCATCAAACAATCCTCCATAGAAGGACTGAGCTAGTAACCAATTGGGTATCTCATGGTGTGGACAACTAATCTGGAGATCCTTAAATCTCTCCCATGCTTCATAGAAAGACTCAAAAGGTTGCTGCTTAAATGTTTGCAGCTGGGTCCGGATTTGGGATGTCTTCCTAGGAGGATAGAATTTGGCTAAGAAGCCATTAGCTAGCGCCTCCCAGGTCGTGTATATACCTGCGGGTTCGGACTTGAGCCAGGACTTGGCCTTATCCTTCAAGCTGAAGGGGAAAAGCCGCATCCTCACCGCCTCCATGGACAAATCTTTGGCGGTGATGGTGTCACATCTCTCTATGAAGTCAGCTATATGGTCGTGGGGACTCTCACTTGGGTGACCGCCAAACTGGTTCCTCTCAATCATTTGAATGAGATGGGGTTTAAGTTCGAAGTTCTCGGTCCCAAAGTCTGGTTTAACTATGCAAGGTATGGAAGTTTGGGTGAGCGTGGGCGCACCCATTTGGCCAAAGGATCTATTAGCATTATGGGCCATGGTGTCTTGTTGCTGCCTAAGTCGCCTAAGTCGGTCTGCGTTAAGTCTACGGGCGGTAGCTTCAATCTCGGGGTCGAACCGTTCGAGAGAGCGAGCTCGCCTGGGCATTCAGAGACAAAGGGGCCAAAGGTTTGGGGACAACAAGCAATAGTCTAAGCAAATCAACAAACAAAACAAAAAGAATTATGGTCGCCTCCCCGGCAACGGCGCCAAAAACTTGATGTGCAAATTTTAATTTACCGCAAGCGCACGGTGTACGCGTAGTGCGGGTCAAACACAAGGAGGCTAAATAATCCCAAATTGTATGTTTATGACGAGCTAAGACAGGGTTCAAACAAATGATATGAGATGATGTTCTAAACCTAATATGTAATTAACTAAGGCAATACTAAAAATGATGTATAACAATGATATGAAAAACACTAGGGCGTCGGGTATCACCCAATTCTAACATGGAATTCAATTAATTTCATGATTGTATGAAATTGAGCCATAAATATGAGAGAACGTGATCTAATTAGTCTCAAGCTTCCACTCTATTGACTAATATCGATTTAAGACCAACTAGCATTAATCCTCAAACTTCCGTTCTATTGGCTAACACTAGAAGGAATTTAACTTAAATATATCTCAATCCTAAGTTAAACCAATTCTCAAACTTCCGTTCTATTGAAAAGGCTAACAAAGATATTTAAATCAAGACTCATTAAGCATAGGTTCAATCAATCGACTCAAGCTTGTGTAGCGACGACTCGTCGCTCGGCTACGACATGGTTGTGGAAAATGCTGAATTATGCGACGAGCGTTGCATCATGGAATGGCTCGTCGCTTAGCCTTTTTGTTGCACTTTTCTCCACTTTTCTTGCCTTCTCCTCATCGGGACTATCTTGTGGCTCGGTCTCTTCACGTGACAAGGGGTCTTAGGCTATTTCTCCAAGCCTTCACCCTCTTATAACTCCGAAATGTACCTAAAAACTCCGATTTTGCCTCAAAAATCATATAAAACATGGAATCGACCTCATGAGACAAAATATACACAAACTACTACAAATGTACCTAAAAACCCACTAAAACTACATATAAGGAGCGTAAAATGAACACGGATAAGTGCAAATAATTGCACTTATCATTATTTTAAAACAAAAATATTACTACTTTGTCCCATATAATTTCAAGCAAAGAAAAAATTGTTTTTTTTAAGAAAAAAGGTAGAGTATGGTAATAAATGAAGATAGAGAATGAATTGTACGTGTGGTTGAAATTAAAAGATATTTAAAATGTATGGATCAGATTAAAAGGAAGTGGTGGGACATAGTCCAAAAATAATATGATGCAAATTAAGTGGGACGAACCAAAATAAAAAATGTTGCAAATTAAATGAGACCGAGTGTATGGCTATAGTCATGTCAATATGTCATTTTTGACTTGTTATTAGGTGTAGCTGAAATAGGAGTAAAAAATTCATCAATCAAGGTGATTTTTATAAATCATCAGAATAAATTAAATAAATATCAATAAAGTAAATAAAATAAAACAAAAAAAATAAATAAATCAAAATCTTACAAACCCCATTACATAAAATTTTCTACATAAGGGTGATTAGTCAATATTATAATATCAGTATTATTACTTACTTATACAATGTATAAAATAAATTTAAATGATAAATTGTGTCGATAATTAAAATGTAGCAAGAATTTGAAAACGGAAAAAATAGTATATATAATTGAGAAAAAGCGAGGAATTAAAACCTTGCATATAATTTTGAAGAATGATTGGAGTTGAAGACTTGAAGTAGTATACTTCCTCCGTTCCATATTAGTTGCACCATTTGCTTTTTCACACTCCCCAATGTACGAATTGAATCATTAATATCTCTAATTATACATGTCGAAAAATTATAAAAACTCAAAATTAATAAACTTTGAATCGAGACGATTCAAACAAGATCTCATAACTATGTTTTAACTTTTAGATTACCGACAATATAAAAGTCAATTTGCGTAATGAATAGTACCGAAGTCAACAATGTAGCAAGTAAAAAAGAACGAAGGAAGTATATAATTTGATTGTGCAGCTGAAATTATTGTGTGATGAGTAGAAGTCCGAACTACTAGAATTCTCAGTTTTTGACCCACCTGAATCTGATCATATCCAGACAACAACCTAAGCTATGCTTCCTAAAAAATTAAATGATGTTTGTATAAATTAGTGACACTTGCATATTACATGCATCAACAACATAGCCATATGTTTAATTGTTTATTGGAAAATTTATTAAGAATAATTCAACCTATTTGTGATTTTCTTACAGTAATCCTACCTGTTGATTATACAGTAATCCTACCTTTTAAGTTTAAAGTTATCACTATATATTATCACTTATCTTAATTAAACTAATAATACAGTAGTAAACTAAAAACTATCAAGAGAGATTATATGGTCACCTACAATAATTTATAATCCTAATCATTCAGTACAAGTTGATAATACAAATTTATCAACCAATTTATATAATTATCTTTAGAAAATAAATTGAATGTGAATACATTAGAGTTGAATACTCTCCCTATCCATTTAATTTTGCTAAAAGCCCTTATTATATTTTAATTTAATCTATATACCTAAAATATGAGGCCCTCTATAAATCGGGACCCTAAGCGGTAACTCATACTGCTCCCCCTAATAGCCGGCCCGGATCATTAGTAGCTTTTTCTTTGATTTTAACTTTGTTTAGTTTTTTTCCTCTCTCCGTTTCACAATGTTGGTATTATTTCGTTTCTTTTTTTTACAGTTGCATTATTATTTTTGACTTCTTAATTAAAAAAAATGTAAAGGTGGAAAGTGTGGGAGGTGGGACAGAATTAGCATCACAGGCAGCATGCTTAAACCTACTGGGAGTGAAAGGAGGAAGCAAAGAGAAAGGAGAAAACTCAAGAAAGCTGGCTAGAATTGTAGCTGCTTCTGTTCTTGCTGGGGAACTCTCTCTTTTGTCGGCTATTGCTGCTGGTCAGCTTGTTAATAGTCATCTTAAATACAACAGATCTACCAAACATCTTGGTATTACAACCTTGCCTAATTAAATTCATTAGCTAGAATCTACATACTGTTTTAGGATTATAGATTATTCTAAATTATAAGGGTTTACCACATGCTTTCATAAATTAATATGGCACTTCATGTAATTAATCCACTAAACTTTATAAACTACATGTTTTGTAATTTTTTTTAAGATACATGTTTTGTAATTAAGTTTGCACAAAGTTTGTTCTAAATCGTCAGTCAAATATGAACTCAATGTCATTACAAATAAGTATCGTTTTTATGGAGATTTGCGGTTTGCAATTTGGTCGGGTTTTTGAGTAATTTAAATCTAACCATCGCCCAAATGAAATAATATAACGTAAGAATTTTATAACTATCATGAATGAATAGTTTTTGTATCAATTTAGAAGAAATACATTCCACTAATGACAAATTAAAGATTATTCTTGTGCACCTTCGTTCCTTCTGATGTTGTCTTTCTTAAATCAAGAATATTTGAATAATGCCTAAATAAAGCTAGCGTGCACCTTACTTCTGATGTTATCTTTGATTAATTAAGAGATTATTTACACTTTTATACTATATTTACAATTTTTGGTTTTAAATTAGAGATTATTCTTGTGAAAATAGATCCTTAAGTTTTTTCCGTGTACCTGTTCGAAAAATTAATAATTAACAGATTAGTTTCATAAAAAATAAAATTATTATGGACCTAATCTACCCAATGTATTTTAATAGCTTAAACTTGTACGATAGGTAAACTATTGAACAAGCTAGACTAAAAGTGTTCAAAAGAGACCCAACAACTGACATTTACCCGGTTTTGTATCTAAGTCTGTCTTAAACCCAGTTTAAAAATAAAATCAAAATCAAATAAAACCAATGTGAACACAAAATCCGATTTTAAACAGACAAACACCTGACTCAAAATCGATAAGTCAAACATAAGATTTGTATTAAATGTTTCTTGATAAAAACAAATCACGTCATTAGACAAAAAGAGATGTGTATATCTCAAAAATGTTAAATCGAGAATGGACTGTGTTTCAATTGCCGCAAACAGGAATAATACTATTCTTCACCAATTTCATAAACAACAATGTCAGAACATTAATCAAAAACTTAAATCACGGAGCATAACTGGAGCCAACAAATGATAAAAACAATAGTGAATTAAGGAGTCTGCAAAATGAAGTGAAGAAATGAGGAAGAATAAGGAGTCTAGCAGGTAAGAGCAGCATCTATATTTTAGAAACAATTTCACTGGGAAATTTGTGGAAACTGGAGTTGGACAATAGTCAATCAGTTTTACCTTGTTGACTACCAATTTCTTGCAAATAGTGTTCAGCTTCCAGGGCAGCCATGCAACCTGCATCATCGCAACTCATTCAGCAAACCTTACCAATTACCATACGTAAGCAAAAGAAAAAAAAATTATTTTAGAGTGATTCTCAAAAAATGGTTCTGATTCTTTCTCTTTTGCACCCTAACTCCAAAACCATTAAAAACTTGATATTTACGACAATATTTCATTAACTCAATATAATAATTACGTGACTCTTGCCTAAACTTCCACTTATGCGGAAATAAGAATATCGAATTTATAAAATCTTACTCTTATGACAAAAAATAAGATTGTTTCGGATCAACATTTGATAGACATCATGATCAACACGTTTACATAAATAAGAAAAGGCATGTGATGATAGAGCTATTTACTATATAGTCTATTGTTTGATCCATCAAGGATGGCTGAGAAACCAAAAAGAAAGGTATGACTTGTGAGGAATCAAGTTATCATCTCAGCTGTGCCATATCAATTTTGAAATTTGGTCAGGCTACACAAGATTCAAAAGAACTTAAGGATTAATTCATAGCGAGTGTAGCAAATCAGAATGCAGGGAACAGGATGACCGATGATTTGCTATGTGTCACTGAAGAACACACTATAAACACCATGGATTTTCTCTTTAATCCATTTGTTCTGAAGTCCCTAGCAAGTGCTCGAACAGTGCTAGTTCGGAAAATTCTATAAAATAAGATAGCTTAATTTACAAGAAATTATCAGTGCCAGACACAATTTAACATGGAGAATGAATGTAGTGGTTGCCAGTGATCTCGACACCATGAATTTGCTCTCACAACTGTCCAATAGCAATCGCTAACCAATTTACCACCAACAGGAAAGTAAGCAACAGGCAACAGCCAAGATATGCTGCTTCATATGTTATTGAGTTTTGAGGCCTTCAGTCGGGCATAACACTAGCGGCATTGATAAGTTGAAGTAATGGACTTATCTAGAAAAAGGCAAAATGGTTTTTGACATATTCTAATGTTGGCCATCCATGTTAGAGCATTATTGGACAACAGCCAGAAGAAAATTTACCAATTATTTAGCTGTATACATTTTCCACTTTCAGCGTTGCATATAGCTTGGTTTACTCGGCATCCGATGAATATAATTGACCAGTTCAGAATAATAAATACTTAATACTGGTGTTCAATCAAATCGGAACCAAAATATACAGCTTATAACTCCAATTTCTATAATGATAACCAATGAAAAGAAGACAACCACATATCTAAACGAAGCATTAAGAGATGTCCAAGCAGTTGTCACAGAATGGCCTGTAAAGCCAATCCTCTTATCACTCAGCCAATGGAGAATCTAAACGCTTACAATTCATAAATCAACTCCATGGGAAATATATTCAAAGTTGAATGAGTAAACAGTGAACTCCTGGACCTGGTAAGGATTAGAGGTGTTCATTCGGGTGATCGGGTCGGTTTCGGACGGGTTTCATTCGGTTCGGTTGTATTTCGGATCGACTATTTTCGGTTACGTGGCGCAGTGGGTCATGCTCGGGTCGGGTCGGTTAGCCGCGGTTCGGTTGTTCGAGCTATCGGGTTAGCATCAGTTCCGTGCCGATTGAAGTACGTGTCGAGTGTTAATCGATGTCGGGTTGTCATCGGTTAATAAGTGGTTCGGTTTTGTCGGGTACAGATCGGTTTCGGGTTTTAATTACTATCGGCTACTTATTACTCATTACTATCGATCGAGTCAATATCAAATTAAGTTGTTAGTCATTTTTTAATTGATGACAAGATTCCCTTTACTTAAAGCAAAATAGTTAAAATGCAAATCAACTAGTGATCATTATTGCTTTGTTACTTTTACTTGTTTGACCGAAAATTAAAATTATAAAGTTTTATCAATTTTCATCTAATGCGATTAAAAGTAGTTAAATATACATTGACCATTGATTATTAACTCTAAATATATGAAATCATGTAGTATATATTTATAATATTTAATTTATTAAAATATCTATCACTTTATTAGATTAATTAATTAATAAAATGATTGAATATGAGTCTATCATACTTCTTTGATAAAAATTGGTTCAGGTTTAAAGCAATTCGATCTAAAATTTGTTCGGGTTTAGTCGGATTTTGTCGGATCGAGTTCGGTTTCGAGCATGATTCGGGTCGGATATGACTCGGGTTGGTCATTTTTGGTTCGGGTAATCTCGGTTAACGGTTATGTGTCGGTTACAGTTCGGGTTCAGCTTTCCCATTTTCGGTTGTCAATCGATTCGGGTACAACTTCGGTTCGGGTATTGTAGGTTCGATAAACCTAAAAAAGAAATGCTTTTTCGGGTCAGTTTACTTTCGATTTCGGGTCGGGTCACTTTTGAACAGCTCTAGTAAGGATATATCATTTTATATTTTCATGACAGGTGAAAATTGAAGGGGGAATGGCAACCATCAGTTTCTATTTTCATCCGACAAGAATGCCAAGTAAAACCAGTGGCCTCAGTTCACTAAAAATGGAATGAAAACTTGCTACTTCTCAAAATTCAACTACTACTCATTATATTGCAATGTGTCTCAAAACTCAATACAGAGTAAACTACACTAAAATAAAATCTTGTTTTGAGATAAAACCTATTAATAGTGTGGTTAACAAACTTTAAACTTCTCTCCCTCCAATTTCCCTACTTCACTTCTCAGATTAAACACAAAACACCCAAGTATAGAAAAAAATATCAAGAACTAACCATCTGTCAGAAGGATACCTCCCAATAAAACTGAAAAATAAAATATTTCTGTAGGCTTTGACATTGTTAACAGAATTTCCAATCGCATGCAAACTACCAATCATGTCGTCTAAAATTAAATGCACACAAACATCCCATTCCCAAACTAAAATGCTAACAAAAAATTTACCTTCCCTCCACCTCACAACGAGTTTTGTTTCAGAAAAATCAAATGTTTTAAATGATGGTAATCTTACATCTCCAATGAAATATTTTGGAGACCTAACATACCCTTCCTTAACAAAATACACATTTGCTAATCCCTATAAACAAACACCACTTCAATCTTCACTACATTCCAATCTGTTTGCAGTTTGCAGTTTGCAACTATTGCATTCAAATCTGACCCCCATGAGACAATTTTCCTACTGCTGGTCCTGAAATCAAAGGTACTCATTCCATCCAAAGGTCCTGAAATCTTAATCAGCAAATTTTGCAATGAACTACAACAGATGAGAGATGAAGGGTGGAAATCCTTTTGAAGGACGTCACAAATTTTTGTGAAGATATATTATCCCTAATATGGTTGATAAATTTTGTGTTGATAAAAAATCAAGGTGCAAAATTGCTCATATTACAATGTTGCACCACCATTGTGTCGAGTTGTTTATGAATGTGCTATGCCCTTCCATATTACTTCAGAAGTTGAGCAATCGTTTCAATTAAAGAAATTTAAAATTGTTTCCTTGTATAGCTTGTTTTAATCCTGTTAACTCACTCTCATGCTTTTTGTTCGTATGGTGAAGTTGGGTCAAATAGTGATCTTATAAAACTTGGACATCAACTTAAGATTTACTTTGCTGATACGCGAAATAATGATTGTTCTGGTAAATTGAACGGATTAGATTTTCTTTCTCAAATGTTAGAAAGACAAAATATATGCATTATATCCATTAGTTTATTTGTTTCTAAAGCTTACTTAGGTCCTGCATGTTGCTAGTAGAGAGAGCTTTTTTTGCAATGAATATTGTTAAGAAATACTTGCGTAACAAAATGGAAGATCAATAGATGAATGATTGTTTGGTACTTTGGTTACTTTTATTGAGAAAGTTGTATTTTGTAGCTTTCACAATAATCTTAATACTTGTCAACTTCAAGATAGAAATAGATAATAGAATATTATTTTGGATTTTGAATAAAAACAATGATTTTCTTAACATATAAATATGATAAATTCTATTATATTTTTTCAGTTGATTATTTCTGTATCTACTAGTAGATTGCGCTCTCAATGACTATAAGTTCTAGGTCCGCCTGCAATTGGACAATTAATTTCTATTTTTGCCCATTACTATTGCACATATTTGTGAATGGGCTGTTGAAATGGATCAAAAAATGGAAATGGATGGGCTGATAGATGAGGAATTTGCTTATTAGAAAGCACCCAATGGCTTTTCTAGCCATTATTGTTGATGCCACTATTATGACCCATGAGGTCCTAGCTAGTTTGCACACTTCATTTTTTATTCCTTAGACATCGAGGGTTTTCTTTACCAACCAACAAAATCCCCTTGCCTTCCGTTTTCTAGGATCTTGAAGTGTTTTATATTGAGAATTTGAAGAACTCCCCCCTCCCAATAATCCACCATTTTGCATTTGAATTGCATAATCCAACTAAATTCCCATTAATTCCAAGAAACGTACTCAACAACAAATCAAGACATGTTGACATTAACGACTCTCCATTGGTTTCAGGTGTTTTGGTTCAAAAAATAATACAAAGCATCCAAAAATGGGTTATTAAGAATTAGGCACAAGCACTCAAAAATTTAAAGGACAAGCACTCAATAAGACTATTGATTTTCTCACGAATAGGTTAGCATTGAAGAGGATGAAGGACAATGATGGAGTAAATATGAGGGGAAAATATAGGCTGAAGGGGCCTCGAATATAGGTAAAACTTTTCCACTTTTATTTTTTTAACTTTCTTTTCTCTTACCTTCTTTCTTTTCGTCCATCTCTACTTCTTTGAGTCAAAGGGAGAAGTGTGAATTAAATTGATTTCCACAAATAGCTCGTTCTCGATAGTCTCCCTCATATCCTCTCCGTTTTTTTTGGAGATTTTAATGGGCTTTCGAATGATAAACCTACCTTAAAGTATTAGTGGTTTTGCGGGTATATCGATTGGATTGATTTTTCTTTTTGTTGGTTATTTTTGGTTTTGAAAGGGGGTGGAATCGACTAACCAAGTTGGGAATTTGGGAGACCAAAATATCAAGGAAACACACCACCAATAACTTCATCTCTCTTTTATTCATAGAACATAATTGACAGCACAACATTTGTGCCCTTCAATTGCAGCCTTGCACAAATACACATAGAAAAAGCGATAGCTAGCCCAAACCTCAAGACTCTTAAAAGCCCAATTAGTATTCATTACATCTTAATGTACACAAAGTCAAGGTCAATAACCAATACAATGACAATTATAATTGCTTGTAGGTTGCAATGAATTACAACGTCCAATTACATCAATGTCATTGAGTTGACACCCACCTAGGTAGAAATAAAGGGGTACTTGGATGTAAGCATGCCTTACTCTAGTTAAATCGAAGAAATTAGAATTAACTCTTGACAAGTTGCTAGAATTGCGACCCACCGACAACCAAATATATTCCAAGCCGGAGCTGAATATGCTCAAAGGCAACCAAATAATGCAACTACTTAAACTTTGCAAAACAAGGCCTCTAAGACCTGACATTTTGCCCTCCACCAACCACTAATACAAAGAAACCTTTCAACCACATAAACTTAAAAAAATCTAGAAAGCATAGATAAGCACAAACACCCCAAGCCTCAAATAATGTACAAGTTCAAACAAATCACGCATCAATTGAGCCCCCAATTGTAGAAACAAAACACTCCAAACCTTAAACTTCTGAACAAATAAATAGCTATTCAGAATGTCTGAAGTCCCACATTGTATGACAAATCACAGTACTGAAATCAAAAACAACAATGATGCATCCCTCAATCCAAGCTTACTTACAGCCATCATCCAATATGTCTTATACAATAAGAAAGTAACAGTAATTTTAGTTTCACAAGCATAACCTTCAACACATGACAATGCAAATACCACATTTTAGCAAAATGCTAACATATCAGACTACAATATATACTCAATTTAACATCAACTATAGTTACCCTCTCAAGATGCATACACAACACAACCTTAGCATCATTTACCAACACTGTTATCCACATTCCACCATTTCTAACTTCTTTCTAAGCTTTCCTTTCATGCACAAACATAACACATCAAACATCCATACTCTTCACCCGCAAAATTTTCTAAAAAGCTCACAAGGTAAACAACCTAAAACCTCAAGAGTCAAGAGAATCAAGACCAATAAGAAGTCAAGTAAGTATGCTTAAGCTAGCTTAGAGAAAGTCTAGCTATATAACAAACATAGACTTGCAAACCCATAACAAAGCACATGACTTGTCTAAAGGCTAAAAGCTTCACCTTTTCCATGTTCATTTCACTAACTAGTTACTACCAATTTGAATCACTTTAAAACGGGTGCTTCTCCATTTGTGCAATGTACATGACCGAAAGCCTCAAATTTTAGTTTACAAACAGAAAACGTAAATGAAACAGAGCATAAAACATTAGCGAGTATTTTTGCAGCATAACATCAATTCCCCCCTCAACACATCCCACAATGACAATGTAAGCTAAATTATTTCAATTAAAAAAGTACTAAAGACCAATAAACAACATTGCAAAAAACAATAACACCAAAGAAATCACTTACCAGTCCCAGCCGCCGTAACAGCCTGTCGATACTTCTTATCCTGAACATCCCCAGCCGCAAAAACTCCCTTCACACTAGTCTCCGTCGTCCCCGGCTTTGTAACCACATACCCATCACCATCTAACTCCAACTGTCCCCCCAAAAACTTTGTAGCCGGCTCATGCCCAATAGCAAAAAACAACCCATTAACCTTCAAATCCTTAACCTCCCCACTCACAACATCCTTAACCTTCAAACCTCCCAAAACCCTATTCTCCTTCTCCTCATCACCAAATGCTTCTTCCACAACAGAATTCCACAAAACCTCAATCTTTGGATTCTCTAATGCCCTCTTTTGCATAATCTTCGATGCCCTAAATTCCCCTCTTCTATGAATTATATAAACTTTCGACCCAAACTTGGTCAAAAAATTCGCTTCTTCCATAGCCGAATCACCTCCACCAATCACAGCCAAAGGCTTATTCCTAAAAATCGGCGCGGCTCCATCACAAACAGCGCAAGCAGATATACCTTTGTTCCAAAACCCTTTAGAATCTTCACCAGCACCCGGAAAATCCAACCTCTTCGCAACAGCACCCGTTGCAATTATCACCGAATCAGCGAGCACAGTTTTTGACTCCGACGAGAATATCTTAAACGGCGCCGTTGAGAAATCGACAGAATCAACCGTTTCGGTCAATATTTCCGTACCGAAACGCACCGCTTGTTGACGAAACTTGTCCGTCAAGTCAAGACCCGAAATTCCTTCAGGAAAACCCGGAAAGTTCTCAACATCAGTTGTGGTCGTAAGCTGGCCACCCGGTGCGATCCCATTAGCCATCCATCCTTCAAAGAGAATAGGCTTGAGTTCAGCCCGTGACGCGTAGATTGCAGCAGTATGGGCTGCCGGTCCACTTCCAATAATGCAGAGTTTAGTTTTAATGGCTTGCTTAAGATCTTCCATGGACGAAGCGCTGGGGCTAGACGCGGCGGTAGTAACGGCGGCGGCGAGGGAAGCAGGGAGAGGAGGGAGAAAGTTGAGGGAATTCTTGAGGAGGGTTTTGAGTTTAAGACAACGAGACATTTGTTGGGTATTTGTGGAGGGTGATGAAGACATTTCTCAGATTACGGTTCTCGTTTCTTTAGGCGCGAAACGTGAATTTCATGATTGTGGGCGGGGCGGGGCGGGGGTTCACATTGAAGGGGATTGGGAAAGAAAAAGGAATGGAATTTGGAATTGGATTCTTCATTCTAAGTGTAAGCAAAGACTAAAGATGTTTCCTTTGGGTTGGGTTTGTGGGTTACTACTTACTTGGATGATACTTTATACAAAGTGGTAGATTAAGGGTTTGGGCTTTGTGGCTTTTTATTAGATGATGATCATGGTTTATGATACTCACCTCTATTCGCTCTATTCGTTTTACTTGTTTCATTTGATTTTTTAACACTATTTATTCATCAATCATTCTTATTATGTGATTTGTTCTTAATTTATAAGTTGCAACAAAGTCAAGTGGGATCTTTTTTAATTCGTTTGATTGTAAATTTTATTAGTATCAATTTTTTATAATTTTTAGTCAAGCACAATTAGAGATATTTGAGATTGAAAACGCGCATTGGCAGATATGCCAAAATCATAGTCTATTTCATTATGGAGTGATAGTTTAAACAGCTCATCTTGTATGAGACTATTTCATTATGAGACGAGTCCATATAATAGTCTATTTCTTTAATTGATTACTTTAAGATTATAAGTCATTGTTTTAGGTTAAGTAATCATTGTAAGACTATAAAAAGTAATTATATTAAATTTATGAGTGATCACTTTAACGTTATAAGTGATCATTACAAAAAATGTATATTGGGCCAGTCCAATAAAGATGGTCTCACCGTGAGACCGTCTCATTTAAGAATTACTGAATTAGTGTAATTTAAAGAGTTAATTACTTGATTTGGTTGTTAGGAGAGAATCTTGGGCTTTAGAAGCAAAGATTGATGTAGACCAAATAAAATTTGCAAAATTATCAATGTACCCCTTTGTTATTGCACTTTATCTTTGATACCCCTGTGTTTTCTATAATTCCAATGGTAACCCAGTTTTTCATGCTAATTACAAACGTTACCTTTTTTTAAGTTTTTTCCGTTAAATTGTCGGTTAAATCTTGAATTTGATCTAACCATAGTTACTTTCTTCTTCTTCTTCCCTTTTCCCTTTTCTCTTCTTGCTCTCCTTCCATGGCTGCTTCTTCAAGAATCTCTAAAAGTTCACTTTTCATGGGAAGAGCAAATCCATTAATTATACTTCCAAGAATCTCTAAAAGCTTCTTCCAGAATCTCTAAAACCTCATTATACTTAACACTGATACCGCTAGCAGCAATACGCAATTGGGTATCACTGTTATGTCAAGATATTGCAAATTTGGACAAATTTTCCCAAATCAGGCATGAAAATTGAGATTTTATATTGGAAGAAAGATCCAAAAACTCCAAATTTGAACACCCATCAAGAGAAAAGCTTCCTTCCAACTAATTACCCTTTAAAGCTAAGTGGGTTAGCTTTTCACTACCTTGAGAAAACACTCATGGAAAAACTTGTTGCCCAACTAAGTGATTCATAGAAACATCATGTTTAAAGAGAAAGCCCAAAATGAGCAACTTTCAAATCCTTGGAAGAATCCAATAAATTGAAGGAAATATTTAGGCTTGATATTGAACAACAAGAAGAAAACTTGGATAAATTAAAGACAGACGCAGAAATTGAGTTTTAAGATAGGTCAATTTCTAAAAGTGAAGAAGAGCAAAAACAAAAAGGTTTAAAAGAACCAAAAATATTTGAAGCAGCAACCATGGAAGGAGAGCAAGAAGACGAAAGGGAAAAGGGAAGAAGAAAGTAACCTTGGTTAGTTAAAATTCAAGATTTAAGGGCAAATTAACAGAAAAAACTTAAAAATGGTCACATTTGTAATTAGCAAGAAAAATTGGGGGTACCATTGGAATTAAAAAAACTACAGGGGTACTAAAGATAAAATGCTATAACATAAGGGTACCATTGATAATTTCCCATAAAATTTTGGTGAGTTCCATCTAAATTATTATATCATTAACAACTAGTCTCTTGAGAGACCGTCACTTTGATAGACATATCTCAAGCCATAGTTATCGGAATCCCGATTCTGATCTACGATTTCACGATCCTACGATCTAAAAATAGGCGATCGATTCGGATCGTAGGTAGAATCTTAATGCGGTAGAATCGTGCGATCCTACTTAGCACAAGAATTTAAGTCATAGGATCATAACACAATGCTACAATGCTACGATCCAACGATCCGATCCTACAAAGGTAGTTTTAATTGTAAAATATATTTCATATAATTCATGTTTCACTTATGTATAAATAATTATATATAAAATAATTATATCAATACATTTAAAATTTCAAGTTTTTCTTATTTTGCAATTTAAAGTAATAATTAGAAGAAATATTTTTCAAATTTAATAAATAAAGTCAAATATGTTTTTGCTTACACCTTACAACTTAAGAGGGAAGGGTGAAGAGGGAAAGAGTTGGTATGGCAGTGTTGTTACACACGCACTACCCTGAGGAAACGGTGGTGTTGTGCTTCTGCTGCCGGGAAAACCGCCACGAAGGTGGCTGCTGCAGCTTGGGGGACTCAACACTGCCAGGAAAAATTTTAGGTATGATTGTGATATTATCTTGAAACCTATTTTTCCCGTGGCAAGATCAACACTTACCACGAATTTTGAATTCCCGTGGCATAATTAGTTGCACAAGTGACGATTTGTAGTAGTGATAATAGCACTCACGAACACTCTCGATGTCTTACTCATGACATCAACTACACTATTCGCTTTCCCACGGTGGTACACAATATCAACATCATAATCCTTAATAACCTCAAGCTATCACCTTTAGAGCATGTTAAATTCCTTCTAGTTAAAGATATACGTTAAGTTCTGATGATAGTTGTAGATCTTACACAGTAACCCTTACAAATAATGTCTCTACAACTTCAGAGCAAAGATCACCACAACAAGTTCAAGGTCGTGCATGGGGTAATTTACGTCATGTGGCCATAACTGCCTCAATGCATAAGTTATGACCTTTCCTTCTTGCATAAGTACACAACACAAATCTTCAAATGAAGCATCACAATAGATTTTGAATCATTTGATACAATCATGCATTATTAAAACATAAGAGTTAGTAAGTTTGTTCTTTAATTTCCTCAAAAGAAATTGTGTACCTCTTATTCTACTAAAATCGAATCTCTTTCTTCAACTCAAACATGGGACGAGTAACATTAGAGAATTTCTCAACATATTTCCTATATAGTAACCGACTAACCCCAAAATGCTCCAAACTTTAGTTACATTCCTTGGAATTGACAAATTGTTTTTCCTCTCAATCTTCTTTGGATCCATAGAAATTTCATCTTTAAACACAACCCAGAAAAGATATTTTTCACGCCAAAACTCGCACTTAATAAATTTCCCAAACATTTTCTTCTTTCCTCAAAATTTTTAAAATAATCCCCAAGATGTTCCTCCATATTTCTGGAAAATACCAATTAAACGTTATCAATAGAAAAAATTATAAACTTATCCAAATAAAGACAAAGATATCTCTACATATCAAATTTATAAACATTGTTGGCACATTTGTTAACCCTGATGGCATCCCCAAAAACTCATAAGTCCATAAATGATCTGGAAAAGCAGTCTTAGGAATTTCTTCTTGGATTATCCTTAATAGATTATACTTAGACTTCAAAATCTTAGAAAAAACTTAAGCGCCTTGCTTTTAACTAGTCGAAAAGATCATCTATTCTAAATAAGGGCAATGAATCTTAATGTGCCTATTTTATAATTAGTCGAAAATATCATCTATCCCTCTCAATGTTTAAGGTTTTTTCCTTATAACAGCAGATGGATGGTTACTCATAGTGCTCGCCTATAGTTGGCTTTGATTTGCAGTTTTTGGTTTACTATGTTTGGTCTTTTAGTGTTGTTTGGTCTTGGTGTTTTGATAGGAATTGTAGATAATCTTGTGGCTTTGGTGTGGTCTTGATGGGTTGGTGTAATCTTTTGGAACATTGTATCGCATAGTCCATCGCTATGCTTTCGTTTGGATGTCTTGGGTAACATTGGTTTTATGTCAATGGTTTTTTCCTTCTTGGGGTTCTTTAATTTGGTGGTGCAGGGCTACTTAATATCCAGCGTTTCTCTTTCTCTTTCTATAATATTTTCTCAAGTTTTTTAGAAAAAAAAAACTTGTTAATTTCCCTATAGTCAATGCACAACCTTATTGTTCCATCCTTCTTTCTCACAATAAAGCAGGTGCTCCCTAGGGCTACTTAATACTAGGTCAGATAAAATCTATCTCTAATAAGTCATCCAATTGAATCTGCAATTTTACTAACTCAGCTGGGGAAAAATGATACTAAATCTTAGAGTTAAGGGTAACATCAAGAATCAAATCAATATGCAAATCAACCTCTCTCCTCAACGGTATACCAGGAAAATCCTCAGGTTTAACATTAGTGTATTCACACTCAATTGGGGTTTCCTCAAGACTTAACTTGGTTTTCTCTTCACCACTATAAATAAAAAACAAGTATCCCTAATCACTATGCTTAATCATCTCAATGGCTTGAACGGCATAAATGACTTGAACGAGGAACACAATATTCTTCCTAATTAAGCACTCTTCTCCTAGCGTCTTAAATCGAACAATTTTCTCCATATTGTCAAGGAAATAATAATCTTGCATTTTATGTCATTATATTAGAATTATAATGAAAATATTTTCAATGCTTAGGACCATTTACAATTTTTTACCCCTGGACCTCGAAAACAAGATAATAAGAATAAACAGTTGAAACACACCATATCATTAGTCAATGTATGCCTTGTATAAAGGTAATTAGTCATTTGTTTAATTGGCATAAAATTTGTTTATTTTTTTAGTCGCTATCAAAATGTGGTACCATTTATGTATTGATTATTAATTATTAATAATGAATAATTTAATTGGAGGCATTACATATCGATGTTATATCAAGAAAGCGACTCAAGCGATAATTTAATAGCGATTTAGTGAAAAAAAAAAATCTAAAAATTTTTAAATTAAATTCATAAAACTCACTCTATAAAATCCTATTATATAAGGGTGATTTGTTAATTTTATAAATTACTGTTATTTACTAAAACTTTCTTAATCGAAATCAAATTTAGTTAGACTACATATCACTTTTTTAATTAGTTATGAGATCAAATCTTACATTACCTTACTTATAATCCAAAAATGAGAGCAGGTAGTGATGATATAAGTAAATGGTAATCCACCTGATTAATTTTTTGGATAATATAAATTAAGCTCAAAGCAATTTGTTAATCTAGTAGTAGTTAGTGACAATTACCCATTATTTTCCCTAATATACTTGATCATTGGATGATGAGCTAAGATCCGCAGGATTTTTTGGTTGCTGAACTGATTATGACATTATGATTTTCTTTTTTTGAATTACATTATGATTTTTTTTGGTATAGGGTAGACTGAGCAAATAAAAATAGTTAGAGAATTAAATTCAATTTAATCGAGGTGAAAGTACTATATGTTCCAAGTAAAACGAGACTCAATAAATTTCTATACGCTACAACAAATTTAGTTTTTTGCGACATTAGATTTAGTGGCATTAAAAAAATGCCGCTGATTCATATTTTTAATGTAATAATTATTGATTATTATTTTAAGTTCCACCATAAAGTGATTTAGTATCATTTAATTTCGTCTTTAGTGACATATGTAATTGTCACTGTAGTCTATAACGAAATTTGTGAGAAATGTCATTAGATTCTATGTCGCTAAAAGCTTTAGTGTGACTTTTTAATATACTGTTAAAGGGTCTAATAAATATCACTAAATCTTCTATATACACTATAAGAAACTTTAAATAGCGACATTTAAATTAAATGTCGCTAAATATATCCCACTAAAAGCAAATTATGTTGTAGTGATTTCTCCTTATCTTAATAGAATAATGATTAGTGAAAACTAGAGATGTAATCATTCTCTTACAGTATTAACTTAGTAAAAACATAAATTCAATTTGTTTACCTCCATTCTTTTATGGACCCCTAATTACTTTTTTAAAAAACCCCTAATCAAAAAAATGATATAATTAATGTTAAAATACATGTGATATACTCTCTCCATTTTCTAAAGTTGTTGGTAATTAATAGTATTTATAAAATTTTGACAACCAAATTTAAATGTTTGAACATATGTATCATAAAATTAACTTTTTAAGGAAAAAAAAATATTTTTATGCAAATTGATCAATAATACTTTTATCACTTGTTTTCTAATGAATTTTTCGATATTGATAATTAAAGTTGTTAAAGCTTAGCCTTAAAAGTCAAAATATTAACAACAAATAATTCAGAACGAGTATTTAATTATTGTTATTTGCCTTCAATTTTTAGGGAGTCTTTTTCAAATTTCATCCAGGGGCTCAAACATGAACAAGACGGCCCTGATAAATAATATTCTAATTTAATTTAAATTTTATATTATTT
This sequence comes from Amaranthus palmeri, assembly GCA_019776075.1. Lineage (NCBI taxonomy): Eukaryota > Viridiplantae > Streptophyta > Magnoliopsida > Caryophyllales > Amaranthaceae > Amaranthus > Amaranthus palmeri. The sequence goes on from JAAKBH010000747.1 coordinate 120,259, forward strand.
GATATGGTCCATCACAATAAACAGTCAAAAGACAAAGATTATCTTTCATAATTACTTGATGAATTTCAAAAAGCAGTTTTTTCACTTTTATTTATTTTATGTTCCCTTTTTTCTTCTATTTTTCTGTCTCAAAAGTCAGACAGTGCATAAATAATTTAGTAAGTAACATTATTTAAATATAAATTTAATTATAATGATGAAAGTCAAATAATTGAACCAAATTAGGTGATAAAATAAACAACTTTTAAATTTGATTCCTACATGTCCCACCAACCCAAAACCCCCCCCCCCTTAAACTCCGGGAACTTTGCTTCCTAAGTTTGCTGCATTTTGTAAAGCCACCATATCAAAAGCTTGTTCAATCTAGTTAGCCATAACTACTAATGTCTAATCCTTTGACATTTGCTTAACCTACTCTATAATCTCTTCTATTTTATTAGCTCCTAATTAATCATTTATTACATATTGATATATACACTGAATTTTGAAAATATATCTTGATGAAATATACTTGATCATACTTATTAAAAACTATTGAATATTTTATTATATTAGTGTTTGCTTTAATCTAACACAATATCATTATGTCTAGTATTAGTATACATAGTGTGCATATATTTATTTCTTGAGTAGTGTAACTTAATGCTATAATAAAGTGGTTACATATATTACAACAAAAGGGATAACGTTAATTGGAATAAGAACATATAGCATTTGCCAATAATTAATAGCTAAAACAAGTGGGATGAATCTAGGTTTGGGACTGTCTAAGTCAGAATACTAGACATTTGATTAAAAATTGTATTATATGTAACATATAATTAGAGATGAGATGAACGTAAACTTATACGAATTTTCCACTACAACATCCGCCCTAATTGTAGCGGATATGAGTATGAATTTGGTGGGTAGTAAGAAGATATGAGTATAAAAAGTTTTATGTGTATTGTGATAATTAGTAATACTAATTATCACAATTTAGTATGTAGGTGGCGGGTCTAAGATCTTGCAGGCCCCATACACCCGCCCCGCCCCATACCCATCCGCTCCACCCTGCGCCTTAATACACGTCCACCTATATCTAAAATATACAATTTTACATCAATTTTGTATATTTTCAATAAAACTTGTTGAATGATATTAATTTTGTTATATTGCATTATAGAGTTTGAAAAAAAATTAGGAAAAACATTTAAATGTATAAAGAAATGTGATTTTATTGAGTATATAAACTTTACTTGAAGTGATTGTATGGCACATATATGGTGGGTACACTTATAACGATAGTATATCCAGTTGATTATAGTGGGTGGGGATGAGTTTAATTGCATACCTAGGTGGTAAATATGAGTATGAAAGTTTACCCGCTATAGGTGTGGGTAGGTGCGTGTGCGTGACAATTTTAGGTTGGTATGAATATGAAGACGAACATATTGCAATGAAAATACAAAATTAATTCAACTAACTTGATTCATCACACACGAAAAAAATTATAGATATAATAAACGTTTGTCCACGGTATACTAATATCCTTTATTCGCTTAAGTAAATTTTAGAAAGAAAAATAGTTACTCAAAGCTGTGTTAAGTGGCGTTACGTAACGAAAAATATGTATCTTTAATAGTAAAAACAATTAACTTTAAAAGTAAAAAAAAGAAAATAAAAAAGTTAACTTAAATGAAAAAAGAATGATTTTAGTAAGTAAGCTTAAAACATATTTTAACTAAGTAATTGTAGCTAGTTTAGTA